>CAIGRP010032082.1:0-25213 GCA_903798385.1 Fraxinus cuspidata
TTAAACGTAAGTATTAAAGAAAGACATCTAATTCGCATTTAAAAAAAAATTCAATTATTTCATTAATATTTATTATTTTTGCGATACAAATTTTTCAATGTAATTTTCATCATTTTATTAGGAAATTTTATATGGAATATGACATCAAACATTTTCAAACTTTTACATCTGAAAATGTTATATTCCATGTAAATTTTCGGATGTAAAATTACACCGGGTATGATTTTTTTGGACGTAAATTTTCGATTGTAAAATTTCTCTCGACTTCTTTGCAAGTTCGATTGTGCCCTCCCTAATTTTAAAGTTCCGCATCCGCCCCTGATATAAAGTCCATTGATCCTGAGTGGATTTAACCAAAAACTAGTGTATTAATGAACTTTATATTGCATATTAATACATCAGTATTTTTTGTCATTAAAACTAACTATCCAATTACTTTTGAAGGACGAAAGTAGAAAAATTACCCAATCTATAATGAAAGTTTCCTTAAATTTACACATTTAAATAGGAAGGTGGGGATATCCTTAACCACTCTCGGCGAAAGGAGTCCAACCCTATTTTTTTTCCCAAACAAATTAAAGAAAGTATCTAAGCATTTTTCCTTGCGAGTTTCTTAAAACATAAGTTCAGCCCAAAAAGGTTCTTTTAATTACAATCCTATTGTTTAATTTGACTCGCAAAATGCATCTTTGACTGTCGATAATCTTGAAATAAGTTGTTTAATACATATACCTAAAACACATAACAATAATTGTTTTATGTACTTCGATTTGTTAATCTAGGTTAATCTAGTGTACATATCACAGTAAGTTTTGCCATTACACTAACAGAGACAAGGAATAGTACATGTTCGCTAACGAAGATGAAGAATAGCAACACGCCAATCGAATACAGCTGGGCTAGCGAGATTATTGTATGGCACAAAATGAAGTCCTCAAAGATGGTCGTCTCAAGTGAAAACTGTTTGTAACTTATGGTCCGTAAATATAGTTCACAAATATAGGAACAAGTTTGTAACTTATGGTCCGTGAACAACAAACCCTTGTCCACACTCCTTGAAAAGTTAACTATAAATCCCCTTTCTCCATTCTAACCATTATCACAAATTTGTTTTCAGTTTAACAAACCGAATTAACACCTCGAGATATTAAATTATGTGTGAGCTGATCCACGAACACAAATGTTAAACTGAAAATTGACCCCATACAATCGGTCAATACTCTAGCACGTGTATGGTATCCACTGTGATGACAATGAAAGTTGAGTCTCGTGCACGAATCGATCAAGTACTAAGTTTGAAACAATTGAGTATGCTTTGACACGAATCTTAAGTAGCAGCATTGCTTGAAAGGATATTGTTCTAACAACCATCATGCTAAGGATGCTCATCTCTTTGCACGTCATCAAGAAATACACACATACGCTACATTGACACTCCATTTTTAACAATATTTTTTTCATCGTTTCCTCCCCACCTTAAGAAGTTGACGTTACATTTTTACTTACACGTTACACTAACTTTTGAGGACTTGTAGATGGTCTAATTTGTATTTATAAATAAATTTTGTGATGTGTCTTTGACCTTGATTAAGCAGCATTCTGTATTTCTTTGAATATTATGATTTCAACTCCCGAATAAGGGATAGTAATTTCAACTTTTCTAAATGGGGGAAACATGTCTTTACTTAAAGTTTTTAAGTATTTTCCAAATGTATATAAAGCTCAAGTATTGAGTTTGTTGGAATATCTTTAAAGAGGTGCACTATAAATGACCTTGTTATAATGTTATGTCGATAATCTAAACGTGTAATTAACATTTTTGACATGCTCATCACATTTGTAGATATATTTATACAAATCGATCCTCTTCATCGTAACTATGTGAGTGAATAAACGTGTCTTCTCCCTTCTTCGAATTTCGATTCATAATTTTCAAAAAAAAAAAAAACTCTGATAAAAGTCCAAAATCCGATTTGTGTCATAGTTAATGAATTCTTCATATTATTAAAACTCAGTCTTATTTTCTCTACAATGAAGTATAATTAAGAATAATAAAGTCTCAATCTCAAGATTCAAGCGTGGTTAAGTGTACTTTCACGAATCTAAAGTGCGATGTTTCATCCAATCAGGTAAGGACACGTCGGTAGTTGCACCATATTTCGTCACCCCCATATATAGGAAATCATTAAAATATATTCCATCAATCAAGGCATTAAAAATACATTTGGCCATACTGTTTTACTTTGGTCACTCCACTTCTTTTTATTCCACAGTAGTCATTGAACTTTTGAGTACCGTTAATTATAAGCGTGTTTAATGAACGCCTTAAAGTTTAAGATTATCATTAAAATGAGAAATCAATTAAAGTCATCTAAATGTCCCATCATGTTAATGCGTAAACAATGGTGACGGATAACATTATACTACTTATTTTGTAATACGATTACTTTATTTTTATCCTAAAAGTAATGATCTGACTTAAAAAGTTCATTTTTATATCAGTTATGTAGTCTAATTTATCAAAAGCAAAGATTTTTCTAATAAGAGTCGTATTTTATAAATGTTATTTTCTACGAGGAATAAGCATTTCTACCAACTTGAATGAGAAAACTAGTGTCACGGTCATTTCCTCTAGGTAATCCAATTACTTTCAAAAAAAGTAGAAAAATTATCTTACGCATGTTTAATTTTAAAACTTTCATCTCGACTGCTTCACTATCTTCTACATCTCAAGTGAGTCAACTGCTTTTCTACGTAGTGACACAATATCGAACTACCGCAAAGATTTAGTGACCGAAATGTTAAACTAACCCTAAGAAGAAGGACGAATGGAGAAATTTATGAATTTCTCATTTTGATGAATAAAACAAGGGTTATTAGCACAAAACGTCCTTATGTTTGAAATTCATTGTACAAAACGTCTACATCTTACATTTTTTTTTTTTGCATTTCACCCATATGTTCACCTTAAATCATCATTTTCATCAATTTTTTTCAATAAAAAGATGTATAATGACAAATATAACTTCCTATTTAAATAAAACAAAAAGAAACGAAAAGAAAAAATATTGAACAAACTGCAATCATAGTCCCAATATTTTCCAAAAAATTACAAATAACTTTCTTCTACCAATTAGCCCCTTGGCTCATACCACTACATTAAACATTTTTGGTATTCAAATGAAACCTCACACTACACTACTGAAATGCATTTTTGATTTCGTCTCAATCCCATAGAATCCACTAACCTTTCAATTTGACAAGAACTTATTGTCCGAGAAATGGAATTCAAATCCCAACCCAAATCTTATAATTACGCACCCCACTCTCCTCCTCATAGAGTCCTGCAATTCCATGTTCCAAGCAAAGCAAAGCCAAGCCCACATTACCCGCACTGGCCTCATTTTCCATCTATTTCCAATCAGGAGGCTACTGACTTTTTATGCCATGGATGAAATGGGAGCATGAGCTGCAAATGTGCTATTTGGTTAGATTCTTGAACCCAATGTGTATATTTCCCTACTAGCAAGCCTTGTACATGGATTTGTATGAGTCATTTGATTTTATTTCAAAACTCATACAACCCACCCATTTCATCCCCACTTTCAGACCAAATCAAAATTAAAAACCACTGGTTGGAACCTCAATAATTTCGATAAAACTGTAAATCATTAAAAAAAAAACAACCTCAATAATTTCACTAGAACAATTCACAGAAAACACCCTCAAGCATTACACGAAAACCTCAATAATTTCGATGAAACTACAAATCAAAACAATAAATCAAAATATTTTCGTGACATTAACTTTAACAATAAATGAAGCTTCAATTTTGTTTGCCTGAATTTCTTCATCTAGAAGGCACATAAAGAATCACACACAAAACAACCTCAAGTAGTCGATTAAATTTGGGATGGTGGCGGATTGCAGTGGAGGAAGCAGTCGTCGACGGTGGCCCACCAATGGTTTTTTTATTTTGATTTGGTCTGAAAGTGGGGTGGAGGAAAAGATGAAGTGATTTTTGTTGTTTTAAGTTTTGATTAGTAATTATATACTTGTGACTTACTAATAATTTTTTGAAAAATTTGGGACTAAGATTGCAATTAGTTTTGTTTTATTTAAATAAAAAGTGTATATTTGTCATTTTACATTTTTTATCGAGAAAATGGATGAAATGATGATTTTTCGCAATAAAATGAATAAATATGGACGAAAATGCAAAAAAAATGCAAGATGGAAACGTTTTGTATAATATAGGGACATTTTGTGCCATGTAAAACAACGTTATAAATTGGGTGACGATAGCGATTTTAACTCAGACACAACGCCTCCAAACTATCAAAGCAGAACCTTTATATATTCTCTCACTAAAACATTCCTCCCTCTCACTCCTCTTCAGTCTCAGCCCAAAACCCTAGTTCTCTACTTTTCTCTCCCTATATTCTCGACAGACAGCAAATATCTATATACATACATATATATATTTGTTAATAAGTTGAGCCAATGGAGGTTCCAGCAGGGCAGAATAAGCAGAAAGAGCAGGATTTTTTGGTGGCTTCAATTTCGCAGCTTTCGATTTCGAACAGCACTTCACCGCAGGTGGTTGCGAAATTCCACTACGACTCTGGAGTTGCGGAGCTCCGCTTCGACCCGGAATCCGATCCGAATGCCTCTGTTCACTTCGTTCTCCACACTTCTCGGGTCAGCATGACTGATTTGTTAATCATGATATCTGTATTTAATTTGAGCTTTTTGGTTATGTTAGATTTATTTTTGGTTTTAGTTCGATATGAAGTTTGTGAAGAAAATTGTAGTATAAGATGAGAGTTTCTACAGATATTTTGAGTGGTCATTTATGATGTTTTCAACGTTTATTTAAGAGCATTTTGTATTTTATTTATTGTTTTTGATGATTTCATTATTTTTGGTTAAATTTTTGTTTTGTTGCTGATATATGACGTGCTTATTTCAATATAGAGGAAGTGATCGGATTTTTGTGCTGCTCATGGATAAAAGATAGCGGAAGAGTTTGAAAATTGCTCTGTTTATTTTGTTTCTTACATTAGAAGCTTAGAAGATGAAGCAAAAATCAAAGTGAACTTGGTATTACTATTTTTAGAAAAATTGAATGTTCAACGTATCTAAGGTGGGAAAAGAATGACTGGAATATTCCTTTGCACTCTAGAAAAGGGATATTAGTTTTAACATTTCTAAATTGGGAAAAAGTAGGGCTACAACTTTTAAGAATTATTTAGATTGCGCGTGCCTATGATTTTCTCTTTTATTTGGGATTTAGATACCCTTTTCCTTTTAAATATAATCAGATGTTTCACTGGCACTTGATAAAAATAGCAGAATATGAAATATTTTTCAAGTAATTCTATGAGTTATTTTATTGTGTATTTTTGGGATGAGTTGTTCTAATTTCTTTTGATTTCTGTCCAGCTTTTCAAGTTAAGTCCATTTCAATCAGTATGTATATCTGAAGCTTCTGAAATGGATAAAGAGGTATGATATTTAATGCGTTAACTTGTGCCCCATGTCATACGCATTTTCCTATCTAGTACTACATGAATAATTGGAGGTGCAATGAACTTAAAATTTGATTTGTATTACCTGGACCATACCCTATAGCCCTATGTGTTCTACTAGTATTGTATCAAGAGAGCTCATTGGAAGCAGTTTAAAATCCTCATCTGAGATTTAAATTATAACCTGCTTTGGAAGTATGGTTTTTCCTATTTTGTCTATTTTGATTGGAATATATGTGAACCAGTTGCAACTGAAAAAAGGAAACAATTTTCTATTTTTGGCTGGTGTTATACAGTGAGTATAAGATTTTTTTGGTGTTGACTTTTTTGCTGTTGAATCAGAAAAGCTATTCCAGGGGAATCTCCATTCAATTCAGAAATGAGGAGGAAAGTAGGAACTTTCATTGTGCATTTGAGCAATGGAAGAAGGAAGTGGTCGTCCAAGGTTGGTTTGAATTCTTTGGTGATGTGTCTTGACAAATATAATTGCAAACCCCTTCCCTCCCATTATATCCTTTTTATATCATTGCAACTCTTTCTTCATTGCAATATTCCTTATGCAGTGGTCATTATGATCTTCAGTTTGTATTTTAATCCAAGAATGTAATATTTTTGGGTGGATTTCTCCTTTAATTTTTATAATTGTTTTCCTAAATATCAACATATTGATGCGAAATTAATGCTTTTCTTCTCTGTTGCATGTTTAGTTTCATTTGATTTTCATTATGTTTGTTTATAAGCATTTTTTTGTTTGTTATTTGGGAGAGATGTCCAAATTCTAAAAAAGTCTGTGTCCTTTTAAAGAGTTCTTCCAACAGAATAAGAATTCTGGAATGTTTATGTCATTAAGTACTTTGATTTTATTGGCTACTTCTTACCATTAATTGACTAGCTATAGAGAGAGCATTTCTTCATGGGACTCTGGTCCTGCCCCTTTCCCGAGGCAAAGTGGAGGCGTATTTGTTATTGTAACTTGTATGATGTATCATATGTGGGCATTTGTTAGTTTCAAATATCCATCTCAAGTTGCACGTTGAAAGTGTAAACTTACCATAACACGAAATATAAGACGCTCAACTTAGATTCATGTTGGAATCTGCAAACAGGTAAATAAGGGTATGCCTGCTTAGGTATTTGAATATATGGAATGTAGACAGGGTTTAGTTTATTTGGTGTAATCTCTCAATTTCTACCACTATATAAGTTCTTAAACTGACATGTTATAATGCTGTGTCGCTATTAGAGAAATCTTCTATGCATATATGCAGGCTTCCCAAATTTGTCAAATATTTGGCACCGTCTTTTATTATTCTCACATAATAGGATAAAATATAAAGGCTGCAGAATAACTGAATAAGGCTCATGTGGAATTCTGTTTCTACAGGATCAGAGTTTCCAAATGGGACTGTGTCATCATCTCAAAGCAAGTTTGATGACAAAATAGAGTCATCGTCTGCTAAAATGTACTTTCATTACTACGGACAACTTCTACACCAGCAAAATATGATGCAGGATTACGTTAGGACAGGTTAATCTCTTGAGTTGTATTATGTATCTCCTCTTCAATATTCTCTTTCATTCTCGTTTTGAGTTTTTCTGTCACTTCAAGTTTTTAAAGGCTTGCGGACCTTTTTTATGCAGCTAGATCATGTATTTCTAGAGCTTTTACGTTACTCGTACTGTTGCAGTGGAAGCATATGTCTGTCTCTGTGGATAATTGACATGATATATGTCCATTTCGCAGGAACTTATTACGCTGCAGTCATGGAGAACCGTGTGGACTTTGCTGGCCGTGTAGTTGTTGATGTTGGTGCTGGTAGTGGCATTTTGTCATTATTCGCTGCTCAGGTTCTTTAGTATATGTTTTTTATACTTTTTACATCGATTAGGCTGATTGCCATCAAGCACCTTAACATTGACTCGTGCTGGTTTACATACTCTTCTCTATCTCTCTTTATTAGGCTGGTGCAAGACATGTCTATGCTGTGGAAGCATCAGAAATGGCAGAATATGCTCGTAAACTTATAGATGGTAATCCATCTCTTGGCGAAAGGATCACGGCAAGTGTCAACTTGTTGAATTTTTATCTGTGAAAATTTCTATTTTCTTCACTAATTTTTTTACCCAGCAGTAACAGCATCACATCTTGTGTTCATTACGCAGGTCATTAAGGGTAAGGTTGAAGAGGTTGAATTACCTGAGAAAGCAGATATTTTGATCTCTGAGCCAATGGGTAAGCTAAGTTCTTTTGCCTGCTTCTGTCATCCAGTGAATAATAACATCTTGGTTAATGTTGATATATATTTAGCTAACTTAACTCAAAGCAAACATGCACAGGAAACTATGTGCATATCGTGTGCATGCTCAAGCAATGCATATTCCTTTTTACCAAAATCTGAGTTCTTTATTTTGCTGGAAATATAAACATCTCCTTTGAGGTTCAACACGCATAAAATTCCCTTACAATAACAAAATCAACTTCAAATTGATGGCTGGTTCTTGAGAACTTGGAAAAAAAATATAAAATATAGGCACACTCTTGGATATACAAGGCCTGAATGGACAGTGTTCACATGCATGTGCTATAGGATTTTTTTTCTTGGTGCCTCTGAAATTCTTTTTCTTGGGGGCCAGGAGGGGGTTGTTGACTGACTCTGTGTGCACTTGCCTGCTTTTCAGATGTTAGTTTTTGTAGTTTTAATGTTGCACTGTTCAAATCTTCATATTTGATTAATTATAGTCTGAAATATGTTCCATAGGTATCTTACTAATGACAGACTTAACCTCCTGCAGGCACTTTGCTAGTCAATGAGAGAATGTTGGAGTCCTACATAATTGCAAGAGATCGATTTCTTGTTCCAAATGGAAAAATGTTTCCAACTATAGGAAGGTTAATGTTGCTTTTCTGCTGTAGTTGAAGGGATACGTAAAACTAATCTCTCTGCATAAGTGCCGTGTTACTCAAAGAGAGGAAATTGTTTCTGATTTTAAAATATGCGATAAATTGAAAGTTGAACCAGTTTAATGATTTACTCCGTATAATTTTACCCTCATTTCCTTTTTGTTTTCTTTGCCTTTGCATTATGTACATCTCTTTTCTCGAAGCTATTTACTTTCTTGTGCGTGTTTTTATTTTCTATCATATTGTGATGCTTCACCTTGTCTTTGAGATATCATGAAATGTGTTTCATGCTTCTCTTGCTCTTACCTGATCTCTCTGAATTTTCAAGACGAGTCAATTATTTAGTGAATGGTTATATGTTCTTATTTCTAAGATTAATGGACTTTCTGTATGTTCTGGAGTTCATCCCATCTCTAATTTCTTAAGCTTTTAGATACCATGGTCAACAAATTGTGCTTCTATTTATGATCTTTATAATGAAAATAGGGAATTTGACAAAGCAAAATTTCTTAACTATATAAAATATTAGATCCTCATCCAACAAAAGAATTTTTTACCTACTGGTTACACGATAATTTAATTCATAATATGCATGTTAAATATGATCCAGTACCAAAATTGAGATATTATTTTCACTATATTAAGTCGTGTTTCTTATTCTTTTAACCTTTAAAAATCTTTATAATTTCTCTAATGAAGGAAACATAACCTTTTGAGTTTCATCCTCCTACTCAAGAGGTAATATATGGATTTCTAAAGATCTAGTTGATAAAGCTAATGCCTATTACAGAAAGAGACAAGCTGATAGTCAACGTGAGAGTCCTGTTGTGAAAATAAAGATGGTATGTTTTTACCATTCCCAGGGTGGAATTGATGAAAAGAAAATGTGTGTTTACCATTAAGAGAAACAATTAATGGAGGTTGGAATCATGGTTGTATATATTTGTTAAATATATTGCAGCCTAAAATTGTGAAGTGTAGTATTATTGTATTATGACACCTATTAATATATGTTAAAATGTATTCTAATAATTATTACTTAGATTTTCCTCAAATTGATATTTATTGTTGGGTATTAGAATTATTAACTTTGGGACGATGACATGAGTTGGTGGAGTCCTAGAAAGTTTTATTGAATATAGGAGATTTTTAGCTCATTGAATTTTAATTGTTAGGATGCAGAATGTGTACATTCTTTGTGCTTGTCAAGCATAAGAAAGGCCCTTCCTCTTGATTTTTACTTGAGTAGCGGTTTTATACATTGTAATTTGTTCTTTTGTTGTGCCTGATATTTGTACTTGCTTGCTCTTGTAGAATGCATATGGCGCCATTTAGCGATGAGTTTCTGTACATGGAAATTGCGAATAAGGTAACAAATTTTTGCTTCTGATAACGATTACTTTCTTTTTTGTTATTATATTCTGTGGGTAGATTGAGAAGGGATTGGTCATTTGCTCAACGGAAGAGGGGACAATTTTGGGTAGTTTTATATACACACTGAAGTTTGGATTATCACGAGAGCATGTCGTCGTTCTGTTCCCCAAATTTTTCCCTTCATATTGCATTTTTCTGTTGAAAAAATGGGGATCTAAAATTTTTTATTTCCATCCAGGCTTTGTTTTGGCAGCAACAAAATTATTACGGTGTTAATTTGGCTCCTTTGCAAAGTACTGCATTCCAAGGATACTTTTCACAGGTCTATCTTATCTACATCTCAAATGTATTTGTAGTTTTCTGATGGCAATGCTAATTGCTTGAGTATGCTTATTGCCTCGTTTGCCTATAAATACTGTAGGTCTCTACAAAGTTACACAGTTTGGTTTCAAAGACATTGCTTATATATGTCATATGTTATGTTGTAGATGAAACCTTTATAAAATTCCCTGCTCTTATCATTCTTTAAAATATTGTTTCATAGCATGAGTTACGATCAACTTCTTAAGTAATTTTGCGCTATAAACATTAAGTCCCATTTTTCTTCAATTGCATTTTCAATCACACATTTTCCCATAGAATAATTTTACACTTGAATCCTAATCTTTTTTTCCACTTTATAGTCACACATTTTTCAAAAATTCACTATTACAAAATCTATTTATCCCAAAAAATGGGGCTCAAACAAGGGCTAAGAGTTGGTCCTACGGAAAGCCCCTCTTGCATAACTGGTTCTAATTGGTGTGTAGTTATTTGGCTTTGCCTTTTTGATCTAAAATGTCTTTGTCAACTAGTCTGGCCACCAATCATGAAACTATAAAAAGGAGATGCTCGGACAGATGTCATCTGTAGCACATTCTTCCAACATTAAAATTTTCTAATGTTTATCTTTCAGAAAAAATTGGCTTTGTTATCCTCAGTTTAATATTGTGAGAACTTTGTAAAATACTATTTTGATATGAGAAATAAAGTCTTAAGTTGCAAATTATTTTTAAAGAGTTGGTGATTGTGTACTTCCCATGTTAAACACATTGTTTGTGGAAAAACATTGACATGATGCCATTTTTTCTTAAAACTACATTTGGCAGATATGGCTCATAAATATGACAGCTGAAGTAGGATATAGGTTGAAAAGGGTGTGATGAAATATCCATCTTAACTGTACAACTCCAGATCATTGCTAGCAATAGTTTTAATTTTTAAATATTAACTGTAAGAATTATAGCCATGTATCTAATATTATTAGTCTCCAAAAACAGTGTTACATTTATGGAAAAGAATAATGCTTCTTTGATGACCATTTATCATCATGAATTTGAAATGCACTTGAACTAGAACATGAAATATACAGATCCATCAATAAGAAATTCTATTTGTATCACAATGCCATTGTGTAATAAACTTGATACTATGGTATGCTGCCTCTCATGATCTATTTCGTCTTCTATGCACCTTGCAGCCAGTGGTGGATGCTTTTGATCCTAGGCTATTGGTGGCTCCTGCAATTTCCCATGTGATAGACTTCACTTCTACAAAGGTTAATGTTTTTACTTAAGCTATATATCTGGTGCTTATACATGCAACTTGAAACTTGAAAGTCTACAGCAAGATTTTTACATTCTTCTAAACTTCATTCCAATTGTATGTTAAAACTCTTGAGTACTGCTAGAGAAAGGTCAAACACCGTCCTTAGATTCTCTCATTTTTTTGTGGAGTTTTAAAATTAGTCCTTTTTGAAAACCTATACAATTTGGTCAACAAATTTAAGTTACTATGTTCTCAGCTGCTACAAAAAACTACCAAGTTAAATCCCCTCAAATTTGAATTCCAAAACATGGTCATTCAAAACATGGTCATGGAAATATGCTGAGTGTGTCTTGTCATTAGTTCTCTCTTCCACATAAATTGTCCATAGTTGTTGGATTGCATGACACATTAGACTATAGTAGGGTCACCGAGTTTTATTCAAAGGTTTTATCAATAAGTATCTATGTTTTGTGTGAAAACTTCCCTCCATTTCCCCTCTCCTCCGCCCAGCAGAAGAGAAAAAATCTTGGAAGCACCCATTTAGTCATATGCTGGTAATTTTAGTGGCTCCATTCTTCCAAGTGTCTGATGATGAACTAGAGACTAGCACAGTTGAGAGAATGTTTCAAGTGGGAATTGATTCGTTTAAGTTTCCAAAGTAAGCTCGCTAGACCATATAAGGTATGCGTGGTAGACTTCCTAGTTCCTAGGATTTGAAACATTTGGAATCTTGTGGCTGGAAGCAAATTCAATCATTGGGGGTGAAGGTTCCTTGGATCTGCATTTGAATGGGGCATGCTAACCAGAGGGTATACACGTTTGGAAACTCTAGTGCTTTACTCCTCTTCTGATTCCATTTCTGGGAATATTGTGATAGGAGTTTAATCTGCAATTTTGTATGAAATTGAAATCTTTTTCATTTCCTTGAAAAATGATATATTCAGTAAAGCAATTACAGTTGATTTTTTTACCCGTCTTCTATTTAGTGTCACGCATGCAGTAAGCTTCTCAACCTGTTAAGACTAATGTAATTTATATTATATTCATCAATTTTTCCTTTTCCAGGAAGAAGAATTGTATGAAATTGACATCCCATTGAAATTTGTATCTTCTGTGGGCACCAGAGTCCATGGTTTGGCTTGTTGGTTTGATGTGTTGTTTAATGGGAGGTAATTGTTTGATGCTGTACGTGTTTACACTTCTCAGTGTTTTCCCTCCATGCATCATGTGATTACCACTTGCCTTATTTATAATTAATTTTATTCATCCAACAGCACTGTGCAACGGTGGCTTACCACTGCTCCTGGTGCGCCTACAACACACTGGTACCAGCTGCGTTGCGTTCTTGCCCAACCAATTTATGTGATGCCTGGACAAGAAATAGTTGGTCGACTCCATATGGTTTCCCATAAAGCTCAGAGTTACACCCTTTACCTTACATTGTCAGGTTGGTTTTTTATCGCACTTGTACTGTTCACGCCACAAATCCTGGATTTTTCTTTCAGTTACCTCCTTTTTGCTTCCCTGCTTGGTTTCCTTTATTAACCAACTAGTCATTTATCTGAATAGCTAAAATGTGGGGCCCTGGTGCTGAGCAAGGAGGAATACTCCAGACGTCATCCGGAAAACTTGATCTCAAAGAGCCCTATTATCGGTTGTCTCAACCACAGGCCTATCCATTGCCACAAGACCAACAATCAAATCAGCTATTACAAACACAGGTATTGATCATTTCGGCCTTTTAACTTCTGAATAAATGTGGGATACCAAAGTGTTCAATGAAGTTTGCCTATATACCTGTGCTATTTCTTAGGGTTTTGAGCTCGGGTAATATGCTAGTTGACTATCTCTAAGAGTGAATATGTTCTGTAACGTTCTTTTCAGTATTTCTACCCTTGTACAGAATATGCATGACTGGTAAGGAGGCACTCGATAGTATTAAGAAAGAAAAAGAAACTAGAATTCCATTACAGTATCATTTCTACGCTTGTACAGACTATGCATGTTTGGTAAGGAGGCACTGGATAGTATTAAGAAAGAAAAAGAAGTTAGAATCCCGTTACTATATTGTTCATTCCTGCCCAATACTGCGTAACAAACGTACACTAAATGGTTAGGTTGAAAACTAAAATTTAAATGGTGTACTATACCAATTTTCAGCTCAATCTCTTTCTGTTCATGAAGACAGATTTTCCACTTTTGCTTCGAAAATATGTTTAGACTTGATTGTCATTATATCTCTGTATTTAGCTCCAACAGCTCTGTTTTTCCAGTGACTGCCTCAAATTGTAACAGATTGTAGTCTGATGTGCGAAGTGTTTAATTCAGTCCACTAACATCACTCAGAGCATGTTTGGTACAGTGTTATACAGAACTGGAAATTATAATGAATACGATCTTAAATTTTTTTTTATTTAATACTATTTAGTATTGTGCAATCCGACTAACCGAACAAGTCATCAGTGCTTTCAGGCGTCGATATGCTTAACCCTACCCACAGCTCTAGGTGTAGGCAGAATAAAATGGGCTCTACTGATTGTATTTCATTATTACTCCAACTCATTGTGTATCATTAGAATTTATAAAGGTTTTTAACATTATTTGCTGTTAATCTTGTTACTCGAGGTGCAACTATAATTAACATTTACATTGCATACTGCAGGATATACAAGTACAAGCTCAGGACGAAGAGGGGTCGGATTTGATGCAACAAACGCTACAGGATTCTGGTGCCGAGCTACACTCACTCTGATGAATGATTCCGGAATTCTGTAATATTTGTAACCTTATTATAATCCATTGCTTAGCCACGCGGCATAATCAAATGATTAGGATTTTACCTCTTTATCTTGTGTTGTAAATCAGCTTATTTTTACAACTTATCGTTTTAGAAAGTGCCAGACTCCGTTTTGATGAATAATGATCTGAATCCGAATCAAAATTTGAGCATCTTTGTTTAGGTTACTAGACTTCCCAGCTCACAATGGTTCACTATGCTCTGTTATCACTTTGCTGTTAGAGAGAGCTAGATGCTTTTGTCGCATGCATTAATATGTAACCAGTACTAAAAGTTGCCTGGTTCGACTGGGTTTTACTAGAACCAAGAACTGGGATGAAAAACTTTTTCCCTCTTTCGCTACAGCATCATTCGTCTGTTTGTCAACAGATTAGGTTGGTTGAGGGCTTGAAACTCGAGTTCAAGTTCATGTCTTAATTTTCTAGTCGAGCCTACTGTCATTTCAAGCCAAGTTGAGCCTGAGCCTAGGTTGAAAGCCTGAGCCCTGAGGAAAAGAAAAGTCACAATACAATATCAAGCAGTATGATTCATAATGAAAGAGCTTCAGCAGATATTCACTGCTATGAATTGACGTTTTCGATGAAAGTAACCATAATATTGCATTTTAAGGAAAAGAAAGAAACAGACTGGGGTCTTGCTTATATTCAACTTCTACGTACTTTCAGAAAAACAGTAGCTTTTAAAGTACAGCCAAACGTGCTTTACACACAGTAATTTTCAATGGACCTTGAAAAGACCTTCCCGAATATGGCTTTGGCAATTGGAAGGAGACAGAGAACAGCAACTTGAAGTTGTTCTGAACTGCTAATCCTAAAAGATATCTGTCCACTCAGCTTGTTGTTCAGCCGGGCCCGAATATTCAACTTCGAATCCCGACAAATGCAGATCTGAGATTGCAGGTCGCATCCCCAGATGAGATCACCTCTCCATCTGATTAGAGAAAGACCTATTGAGCTTTGATCATTACCAATGGGATAGTCCTTTTCCCTTAAATGCACCTCCAAGTTGGCTCCATACGCTGAATCACCTCGAGATTGAATGGCACCGACATTTCCCACAATAAGTAACTGTCTTCCGACTGCAATCTTGTCCTCAACTTTGAGTCCAGGCACGACATTTTCACCGAGAAATGTGATAGATACTCCGGCTGAAGTTTTATTCATCTTACACGGTTGGATTTTAGTATCACCCTTCAATGTGTAGGCAAATTGCTTACCAAGAGTTTGGATTTCAAGCCCTGCCATGGTTGAACCCTTGTCTCCATGCTTTGCTGAAACTGATGAATTTAAGTGCATATTGAACTCTTTCTTATCCTTTGCTAGTTGAACAGAAATTACTGATGGAAATCGACTGGCGATGGCAATATTATCTTCAATGATCACACCATCATATCCACAATCATGGTCCCACCCTTGGGAGTCGAAAACTGGCCTTGCAAGAAGATGGGATGAGGATTCTAGGAACCGGTATCTAAAAGACGGGTTGTCTCCATCGAAAGAAGGCGGGAGTACCAAATCTGGTAAGGGAACTGCTCCAGCTGCCGCAGCTCCAGCTTCCTCGTTGACATCCTCATCCATGAAAACATGATCAAGTAAACCGTCTTTTCCTTTCTTCTTCACATCCCTCAACCGTTTTATTTCTTCTCTCCACTGTTTCTTCTGAAATAGTTTCACGCGGTAATCATACTCTTCAAAATATGATTTCCTCTGCTCCCGATCTAACTTTGCAAACTGAGATTTATTCAATGGCTTGAATGGAAGGAGTTGATCATAATCATCATCTTTGTCAGAATCAGATGAATACGCCAGCTCTATGTCTGAATCACTCTCACCACCATTTGAGAGTTTTGGATGAACATTGGGTTGCAGTAATGAAGACAAAAAGTAGGGCAGAGATGGAGAACGGATCCGAAAACCAAATAGGTTTGTATGATCCAAAGGATCTTGATTCTTTATCACAGAATTTACTTCTGATAAAATCTTCATAGAGTAACATAAAAGTAGAAGCTGTGATCTCCAAATTTCTCCGTTGGGGAGCATTGTTTCTCCATCTTTGTTCTTTTCGACAGAAAGGTGATTTTCAACAAAAGCAACTGGCTTCATCACATGCATATCACCAGCAGCATGATTAATAAGTTGTTGAACAACCCGTGATTGTTGAGCAACAAATACATCGTAACTTAAGGGATTTCCAGAGGGTCCATCTGGAAGAGTTGAAGCTGCATGTGTCAGAGCAATAATGACATTATGCCATATTGATGAGCCGAGATATGTAGTGACAGACTTCAATATGAGCAAATCAGTAAGA
Organism: Fraxinus cuspidata; assembly: GCA_903798385.1. Classification (NCBI taxonomy): domain Eukaryota; kingdom Viridiplantae; phylum Streptophyta; class Magnoliopsida; order Lamiales; family Oleaceae; genus Fraxinus; species Fraxinus cuspidata. The sequence continues at coordinate 16,499 of CAIGRP010032082.1, forward strand.
TCTCTGGTTTGGGCATCTACACGGTCAACGTAGAGGACGACATCTGGTGGGCATTTCCTCATGAATTTCTTAATCGACGATAAAATTCTCCGGTTGATAGATTGCTCTGTGAAAGAAGTTCTAAGACCAGGGGTGTCCAAGATGCGGATTTTAACTCCATTTAATGAGCCTATAATTTCTTTCACATCAGTCGTCGCAGGCTCAAATGGATCAATCAACACTTTCTTCTCTCCAAAAATGGAATTTATGGTTGCACTCTTACCAACTCCAGTTTTACCAATAACCAGGATGTTCAAAGAAAGATAATTCTCAATCTGTTCTTCAAGCTCCACAGCTGTTGCTTTAGCACATTCAAGACTGAATCTTAGAGCAGAAGGCCTTCCTGCAGCAACCGCTAGCTGATATAAAACCTGTGCGACGACGGGATCATCAGGAGACCGACCCAATCTATTGACAAGTCGCAAATATCTCACTCTAATCTGCTGTAGTTTCTCAATCTTTTCCTTCTCTTCTTCACTTAAAGATTCCTCTGAATCACTTCCCATTGTGGCCTCGGAACGCCTGAAAAAACTGTGATTGCTCAGTCGATTATTATTTCTCAGAGAATCCAATGTGAAGTCCTCTAGATTAGCAGGACGCTCCAGAGAGAAAACTTCAGTTCCATCAACAGACGAGAAATTTTTGCTGCCACTGTCTGATGCAGCATCTGTGACTGCCTTCAAAAGTGCACCCAGTGCAGCAGAATTGAGAACTTGTCCCCCATCAATTTCTCTATCAGAGTTTACCTCTTCGTCTGAGTCCGTCATGACCTGTCGCTCAATCTCCTGTGAATGATCTCTGGAACTCTGTCCACCAGCAAATGAAGTAGAAGGTAATCTATGTTCTATGGCTACAGCTCGTTTATTTTCATCATGCAAAAGTAAATTGTCAACCTCCCCTAGAAACTCAATTGCGCCATTGTCCCCTTCATAATTTATCTGTTGCTCTAAACTGGAACTGAGGGACACATGTGTAGCAGGACTATCTGAAACAATTGATTCATCATCTATTGCAACTTCTCCACTGAAATAAACTGAATGGCCATGAATGGAAGATACTAGCTCCCTAGCTGCCTGCAGTTCATTGATCACAGCTGCATCATTAACTGATTCATTTTTTCTGGGAGTGATATAGTCGTGAGATGCCATGGTCCAATTAATGTTTTCCTCGCATCTACTTTCAATAGCATCACTTTGGGAGAGGACAACATTTTCCGCAACGTCAATATTACTGTTTCTACAGCTCCCATCATCCAAAAAAACAACCTCGTCCATGTCCTGCAAGCTCATTGTTTCATGAGGAAGAACCTGTTCTACTTCCAAGGTAAGAGAAGCATTAGTTCCCAACGACTCAACATCTTTCGTTTCCTCATTTACACTACTCATAAGATCGTTGGACATTCTACTATGATCCGAATTCACACACTTTTTCTTGTCAGCTATCTCATCAGTTAAATAAATTTCTTCATTTAATTGTGTCGCATCTTCGTTGGACGATTCTTTCAAAGAATCGCACTCTTTACTCTCCATCAAAGACATGCTTTTTCCTTCTTCAATAGTATAGGCACCCTTATGAACAGTGTCCTCCCAAAAGCTACATCCTTCATCTTTAGAACTCAAAAAACCATTTAAAATGTTGTTGGAAGCTGTGTCCTCAACAAACTCAGGTTTTACTGCTACGCGAGGTTGTGACTCATCGCCCTCGTCTTCATATTTAGAACTTGAAACACCATTTAAAATGTTGTCCGGATCCAAGTCCACGACAAACTCAGGTTCTAGCACACGTTGAGATTGTGACTCATCGCCTTCCTCTTCATATTTAGAACTTGAAACACCATTCAATATGTTTATGGGAGCCAAGTCCTCGACAAACTCAGGTTCTACCACATGGTGAGACTTTGACTCATCAGCTTCCTCTTCTTCTACCTCTAAGATTCTAACTTTTGGGGCACTGTCCACTCTCTGCAGCATTTCAGCGCTTGGGACCCTAATAACAGCAGAAAAAACATCATCTTCCATTCCCTCACTGCGCAGAGAATCATCGTCACTGTCTCCAGATACCAGGGCAATTGGCATGACCATTTTTGGCAGCAATGAGATCCCAATATCCACAACCGGCGTTGGGTCATTCTCCAGAATGTCTTCATCAGAGTCAACCACAGAGATAGATGAAATAGAATCACCATACACCGCAACATTCACCTTATCTTTCACAATCACTTTATCTCTATCATTCAACAAAGGCTTATAATCATCAAACTCGTTAACACTAATCCTTTCTTCAATGATTTCTTCATCTGGGCTTTTCACAAAAGGCCTATAATCATAAAATTCATTAACACGATTCCTTTCTTCAATGACTTCATCTGGGATTTTCACAAAAGGCCTACTAAATGCAAATTCATTAAAATCATCACTTCCTTGAACAATGTCACCATCCGGGTTCTTCACAAAAGGCCTAGAAAAAGTATAATAACTAACATTATCACTCCTTTGAACAATTTCTTCACCTGGGCTCTTCACAACAGGTCTTGAAAACTCATAGTCCTTAACAAAATGAGTTTCTTCAAGAACTTCCTCATCTGGGTCAGTCCCAAAATGCCTCTCAGATGCATTTTCAAACTCATCTTCACCACACACAAATCCCTCATACTCCGTCTCACTCCCACTACCATAACTACTGACAGAACTATTTTTATGACTTTTGGCTGAAACAGAATATTCAAAGTCAGAATCATCCATAGTAAGAGGAGCTCTAATACCTGATAATGAACTGGAAACGGGGACCTTTGGGGTCATTTGTGTAGTGGAAAGAGGGACACCATGAAGCCTTGAGTCCATATTTGTACTATATTTGGGAAAAGCAAGAAAACAGATGGGGTAGTGAATCAAATTTCCATTGGAAAAGATGGGTGCTTTGATTAGGGTTTCTTTTTGGGTTTTTGTAGGATTGTTTGTTTGTTTATGTTTGTTTTATTTGAGGTTATGATTGTGTTACGTTGGACATGGCGTTGGTGTGGTAAGAGAAAGTACACATGGAACCATGAGTTTGGAATTTGTAAAGGCTTGGTGGGATAAGGGGTTACGGGGATGGGGTTTGAGGATGAAATACTTGGATTTGAAGAAATTCACGTCTGCCCCGTTTCAGTTAGAAATTCTAATGCTTCTATGACCACAGAATATTTTTGTCTTTTTAGTTGTTCCAATCATTACAAGTGTATCGAATTTGAAATTCAAAACTTCATTCTATTTTCTCTGTCTCAAACCTATAATCCCTACTATCTAAGAGACAATCCATTATTTACTGTTCATTTGTAAAACATTTTTTTAATTCCATTTTGCTATATTCATTCTCCACTATTCATCCAAGTTTTAAGAGTAATATGGACTTCCTTCTACCCGTACCCACAATTGTTGACTTTGATCACTACTTTTTTTATCTTAAAAGAGGCAATCCACAGTTTACTATTCATTTGTGTTAAAAATAAGTGTGTGTAAATTTGGTTAATGTTATTTATAAATGTATTGTACAATTTTAAAATATACAAAATTAAAAATAATTTTGTTTTGCTATGGGTTTATCATAGATTATTGTTACCACTGTAATAAAAAAAAACTCTGCACAGTGCGGAGTGTAAAAAAAGGAAGTTCGTACAATGCGGAGTCACACTCTGCACAATGACTCCGTACGGTGCGGAATTAAAAAAAAAAAAAAACTCCGCACAATGCGGAGTATTGAAAGAAAAAAATAAAAATTTCTCCACTTTGCGCGAAGTGTGAAAATAATAATAATAATAATAATTCCACACAACACACCGCACACCAGTGTCCGCACAACACGGACATATATATATTGGATTATAGTTAATGTTAGTATCGGTTTTTCAAATCTGAGTATTAGCAAATTGATTGTTTAGTTCATCTCTTTGAAAATTCTGAATATTACTTAATAAATTTATGGACGGGGATAAAGTTTGTGAATTTTATTGGACCTCGATAAAAAGATGAGCTCATATACCGTTAATATATTTACCTTGCTAAATAACCGTCAAAGGAACAATCAAACGAGAATAGCATACTTCAACTCACTAATTAACATAATCTAGGTAAGATCGAAATAGGATTTTGAAAATTCAGAAAAAAAAATAAAATAAAAACTCTCCTCTACATTATTTTTTAAAATCTCTAAATTTCGAAAAAAAATGCATTTCAACTTTGTTGAATAATGTAGCATTATGGCAACATTTAATTTATTCTCATTATATTAGACTTCTAGCTCAAAAGTCTAATATTTTTTATATAATGATTTTTTATAGTGCAATATATAAAAAAATCGCTCCACCATAGTACGTTGAAATGGACATTAAAGAATTTTGAGAAAACTGTCTAATCAAATGACATTTGCATTATAAAATATTACTAATTAAAACTTTGAGATGTTTTATAAGGATTTAAACTAAACATGTATTCTCAGCATTCAGTGGGAGAAATTAGTGGCTAAAAATAATACACAACGCATCATACTGTGTTATCTACATCATCACATTCACTTGACAATCTGAAAAGATAACTCGATTGCAAGATGCACTTACTGACCTATTAGAGATTTATAAAATCTTATATATCAGCTACAGATGCTCTAACTTGTATTAATGTCTTAGAATGATAAATTTTTATACTTTGCGCTATATCTCGATGATGGTTCTAATATTGTTAACTTTCTATGATTGCTTACAGCGATGATCATAAATATAGCGTGGGAACTTGTGAATTCTGCAACAAGCGACAAGCTTGCTAAGATAGATTGGGCAAAAAACACTGAGATTTGTGAGTTATTTGCATGTGATCAATGGTATACTGCATTGTAATGTTGCTATTATTGATGAACTACTCACTCAATGGGGCCTCAATTCCGTTAGTCAATATTTTGACAGAAGGTTCTCGTTGGATGTTGTTCATTTGCTTTTAATCTTGTTAAAAAAATTTCTTTTTCCTTTTTCCTAAATATAATTAATGATTATTATACATTCTAGATGTAAAAGGTCACATTTAACTTAAACATTTTTCCTTTCACTTAATTTAATACAAGTAAATCTGTAAAATAGTGTTGAAGTTACTTTTATCTTGCCGAATCAAGTTTAATTCTTAAGATAGGGTTGCTTTTGCTTAATTTAACATTGTGTGTCTCAATGGCACTATCCAGTTGACCACTATTTATGTATTTTGGTAATACAGACAAGTTAAAGATATTGTAAATACTATAAAAAATGCCTAGGATGCAAAAATTCGAACACTCAATTATTTACAAGGTAAGTGCTTATAGGGTATATAATTTTTGGTTTGATGGATCCTTTTTACTTACAGTGGATAATATGTGTCCCCTGATCACTTGCTTTGAAACATTGATTTGGTTGGATTCACAGCTTCTTGAGATGTTGATAAACAATATTGGAGAATATATTTCTCAGCAAATTAGAGACACAAGTATTCTTCCTAACTTGTGAAGATAGTTAGGAAAAAGGTAGACACTCTTTTCCATTTCTTATGCTTAACCGTTTATTGATTTAATTAATAAAAGCAATTTTTATCTCCGTTTGTACAGCTCGATCTTCGTATAGGGAATTTTTTTTCTCATTTTAGATGCAGCTCGGACATCTCTAGGTGAAAATTGTGGGAGGTTTCTTCAATATTATTCTACTTATTGTGAATTGGTAATAAGAACGAAACAAGCTATATATTAATCACAGGCTTTTAAAAATTTAGAATCGAAGTCCATATTTAGCAAATGTTGTTCGAGCCATTCTCGTTCCACTTTCTTCTAGATATCGCATGTCCATAAAATTGAATTTTGTAAATCCTGCTTTTCTAGCAATGCTGAACATTTAATTGGATGATTTATGGCCCTATTTATCACTGAAATGATTAGGTCTTGAATCTTTGGATCTGATGAATGCACATTAACGGTCTTTTCGTCAGTATAGAGTACTTTGGCTTGGCTGATGAAAGGGCTATTGGCACTGAACTTATTCTTTATGTCTTGCTATATCAGCTGATTGTTATCTCCTTTAGTTCTGATATAAGTGACAAAAACAGAATTCAAAGGAGCAGTCTCTTCCTATAAATGTGACACATCATTCAAGGAATATCTTGTTATTAATGAAAAGGGAAACTGGGATTATACCGTTCTCTTCTGTATGATGGTTGAAATATTTTTGCATATATGTTTCATTTTGGGAAAAAGAAATCTATGCTTCAAAACTCTTACTAGGCCCCATTGCTTGTAGTTGCTTATTCAAATATTTGTTACCACTGGATTCATTGTGAATGAGACTTAATTCTCATTATTTTCAAAATATAGTTTCCTCTTTTTTTTTTAACTATACATTTTTCAATAAAATAATATTATACGCAAATTCAAAATTTTTCCTTACTTTTTAACCATACATTGTTCATCGATCTACTATTCCAAAATGTATTTTTACAGTAAAATATGGCTTAAACATGTTCTTCATTTGTTCTTGTTGATAATCTCATCTCAAGAACTCGGAGATTCCTTGATGTGATAGATTTGTTAATTGATTTGTCATGAAAGGAAATGAGAAATTGGTTTTCTATTACATTCTATATGCATTAAATTTCCATCAATTTTTTGTTCTATCTCCTTGGTGATTGAAATTAGGCAATACATTGACATGCCAATTATATATCTCAAGGCAATTTCCAACATCAAAGCCTCTTTATTGCTTGGTTGCAAAACTTGTTGATGAAGATATCTTTTTCTTTATTTACTCAAATGAAGCATTCCTGCAGTGACCCCAAGATTCTTTCTGAATTCTCTATGTTGCTACTGCTCTATATAGTTAATTGATTGGTAAGTGAAATTTTAAATATGTTCACGATGTTCTCATTTTTTAGTCTTAAACATTTATTGTATCTCTTTTTTGTATTGTTCCAAGAGATTAAATTGAGTTCATTTGTTGATGTCTACATGGTATCATGTCTCCAAATATTAGTTCACGACGTCTTTCGCATAAGTCATCACATTTTCTTAACTTTATGTCAATTTATTTAAAAAAATCTTTATTTATGCACCTTTTTAAGTTTCCGACTTAGTTCAGATTAATCTCATTTTATGTTATTTTTTACTTTCAAAATATTAAAAAATTTAAATTGGGCAATCCAAAAATGTTCCATTATTTAAATCAATCAAATTGGTACGAGTTAGATTGACTTGATGAATCCAGAGAGTCCATAAAAATAAAGAAGGCAATGGATACAATGAGAATAAGTTCAAAGGAACAAGTATAAAGGATAGTTGTTTCACATGCAAAAGTATTTTCTTGCTAACTCTATTTCATTTGTTGCCTATCAGGATGTAATATTTAGAGTTATTGCTGCAATCCTCCATTTTGAAAACATTGAATTTACAAAGAGGAAAGAAAGAAATAAATTCATCCATTGCCTAAAGATGAAACATTTTGGTTTCAGTTAAGAACTGCAATAGAACTATTCATGTAATTGTTAGATTTTGCAAGGCTATACTTCACCTGAGAAGAGTAGTTGCTAATTTTTTATCTTACTACATCCTAAGATTAAGAAGATTTAGTTTTTAAAAGTTCTGCATTTNAACTGCAATAGAACTATTCATGTAATTGTTAGATTTTGCAAGGCTATACTTCACCTGAGAAGAGTAGTTGCTAATTTTTTATCTTACTACATCCTAAGATTAAGAAGATTTAGTTTTTAAAAGTTCTGCATTTTGTAGGTGATATGTGAAGGCTTTAGTTAGAGGACGCCCTCTGCAAACGTGTAATTGTTACTAGTGATGAAATCATCACCAAATGTTTAGCCCCAGAAACTGCGGCTGGCAGTAGATTCTTTAGCTAGAATTGTCTACTCAAGGTTGTTTGACTAGTAGGTTTCATTTTTATGCTTGAAGGAGATGTTCATTAGTTGACGTACATTTGTAACCCAATATACGGTGGCTTCTTAATCTATCTGTTTTTGAGTTTGCTAGATCCATTAGTTTTTTTGTATGCTTGCTTATGTTGAACAAGAAGAATTTGGTACTCATCATTTCATCGAATGTTGGTGTTTATTTTGGTGCATGTTGAAGTTGATTCCTACTATTGCATCCTAAAAATTGCAAAATTGCAAAAAAAATAAATTATAATTTCAGATCCTGATGACCTACCAGGAAGATTTTCTCATCATATTCATCTATCAATAGACCATCATATTTGATTGGTCAGTTTCGATATATTTTACTGTTCCGGTTGTCTCAACATTACATACATTTGTTGAGCCTTTTCAAACCATTAGATATTAAAAATGACTTTTTGGTGCACAAAATTTTATTGCATTTTTTAAATCACATGATATGTTGTGCAGCCAATTCAAAAAGCTTTTGTTGATTAATATAGACACCAGCTTGGGAATATGGTTCATGTAATTGACTATCGTGACATAGTTTGAGTTTTAACTAGCAAAGATGAACAATAGATTGTACTTCTTTGCAAGATGTGAATATTTTCTGACCATCACAATTCTTGACAAACATTTGATGTATTGCATCATTTGGCTACTCTCTACGCCTCCTCATGAAGAGATATTCCTTTTATTGTTCATTTGTATATCTTTCACATTGACGATATCATGTCGATTCTATTTTATTCTA
>CAIGRP010032088.1:0-21671 GCA_903798385.1 Fraxinus cuspidata
GTGCGATGGCCCGGGACGAGGGGGATGTCTTTGTGCTACAAGTCTAAGTTTTGAATAAAAAAGGACAAGATTGGGTCCCACCATATCTAAGCCTGACCAGATCTAATATCTCGGTAATGTTTATAATTTTCTTCCAGGTCAAAATTTCTCAAAACAGAAATAACGCTTCCATGAAATGGAAATGGAAACCGAGACCAAAAACTTTTTATTAGGTTTCGCCTTTAATCAAGTGTCTCCACTTTTTCAATTGACATCTCGGTTCTAGACTCTAATTGATGCGGTGAAAGGACAAAGTGATGAGCAAGCAAAGCTATTGGAGCCAACAAATAGGGTTATACTAGAGCGGAGCGAGATGTATTCTAGTAAGAGAGTTAGTGCTAAATTGGCGAAAGACGTGATGAGAGTGATGAAAATGTAAAAATTTTGGATTATTGCGTATTTGAGAACTGATAATGTTCAAATGAAACCTTGTCGATACTTAAATTTTGTTAATATTGAAATGATTTGCATTAAATTTATTAATATTGATATTAAATGAAAACATATGAGATTGAAGCAATTTCGAGGTCTTGGTAAAATCGTTGAAGGGCTTTTCAAGAATAATAATAAATTAATTGACCAAAATGATAGCCGATGAAAATTCCATTTGATCATTGACGATATGACGGTTGGTGATCTAAGATTGAAATTAATTTCATGTGATGATTCTTACACGATTAAAAACAATGATATTGTTGGTGATTATCAGTGCGTCGCCTTAGCAATTATTAACGACAATGTCGTTTGTAATGTTATCGGGAACTACCAATGGTACTTTAGTCACTGACAATAAATCTTTGTTGATGACTATTATTGAAATTAATATATGCTGACTAAGATAGTTTTAGGTGATTTCTAACAAAGTTACAAATATCTCAAAATATGTAGTATTGAAAATTTTGGTGACTAACTATATATATAAGCATTGAATTAGGATAAGGTATGGACTCTATAATTAATAGTATGCTAATAAAACCTTGTGGGTCCTAATTGGGATTTTAAATAACATATTCTACAATTTAGAGTCTATAAATTTAGAGAGTAAATTTTTTTAAAAAAGAAACCTTCTTTAAACTCTTTATATTTAACACTTAGTCTATGTTTCACATTTTTTCAAAACTTATTTTCAACCACACATTCTCCACAAAATAAAATAATTTTAAACGTAAAAAAAAATTCTTATTTTTTAACAATACATTCTCTAATAAAATATTATTCTAAAATGCCTTTTGACCATAAATGGGTCTCAAACATGCACTTAGTTTTATTACTCCCAAAAATAATTATATTATTTTTGTCTACTATTTCCAGTAGCTTTTTTTTAATTTTTATATCATTTTCCTCCATTAAAAATTGAAATGTTTTGATTGCATTTAATTATATTGAGTGAGTTTGCCTCTTCAAAGAGTCAAACTTTTTAAATTAAATTGTTAATTTAAAGAGTCTTTTGAAATATAAAACATGAGCTAGCTAATATCGATGAAGGTCTAACGCTGCTTAAAAGAATATTAGATTCACACTATTGTACGTGTTCCACTCTAGTCGCTAGTAGAGTTTGTTGTCAATAGATATATTTAGCCTTTGTTTGAAAACTATATTTTTAAATTCTTTTTTTTACATATTCTTTTTCAACTGCACATTCAAGTAATAAAATATATTGTACGTAAATCCAAAAAATTTTCATACTTTTTAACCACACTCTCCTAAAAATAACTATTCAAAACACGATTTTTTTTCATTTAATGGTTGTCAAACATGACCTTAATTAATTTCCTTACAAGGGTTTTCATGCAAAACGATCGACTGTATATGCGAAGGATGGGATTAATGAACCAATTTCATTCACTATTTGGAAATGAATTAGTTATAAACTTTTCTTAGTATTTGTTGAATACTTAGTTTAAGCATAGATATTTAACTAGGAATGAACAAGAAATTTAAATACATTGATCGAAAGAAAATAATGCTTTGTTTATAGAATATAACTAACGAACCAACAAATTTCTTGACATATAAATACATGTTTGTACATTTAAATTTTGAAACATGCAACAGTCCATAGCATGAACGCGTACGCTTTGAAATAATGTTTCTTATTAAGATGAAAGGATTATGACTATCGAGTACACGAGTGTTGTCAAGACAAAAGAATTATAAACATTGTGTACACTCCTGTGGCACATCATGGGTAGTGTCTATCCCTTTAAACGAATTGCGATCAAAGTACCAGTCACCAATGGCCTGTGCCATGGTCTGCATAATACAGATTACATTAGAAAGTATTATGCAATAAGATTACAAGTATGCAATATTTCCATTCTAATTCATAAGGAATGCAGGGTGGTTTATAAAAAAATATAATTATTACCTTATTTCCAAAGCCGGCAGAGCAATTCCATCTTTTAGTTGAGTAGGTGTAACAATGGAGGTAGCAAGAGTTGACAAACATTCCTGTACATGAAGAATTGCCTATTTTTTGCAGTGATTTTAAGAAGTCCATTCGAAAATCTGAAAGCAGTAGGAAACAAATATTATGCTCGTTTTCTTATTACAATAGAAAAGAAGGGAGAGATTCAGTTTTTGTGCATAACTTATGACACTCACCTCTTATGGTTTGTAGTTGGCCAGGGCTGCAAAGTTTTGTATATTTAGTGCAATTTTTCCAGCCAGGCTTATCCCCATGATGTGGTTTCAAGTTATACGTTATCTAATCATAAATTTATTCAAGAACAAATTAGAAAGAATTAATAGAAGAATCATTATAAGGTCATTAATTCGTAGTCAAGTTCTTGAGAAGTTGGATATTTTGCAGATGGGATTTAATCGCAGGATTGCATTTAAAGGAAGGAAATAAAAATGCATTTATGTGTTAGATGTAAGAATCTAACCTCAAAAGTTTTGTGCTGGACAGTGTACTAATTAATTCCCGTTTATTCACTGATTAATTCACTTTTATTCACAAGCATGAATTATTTCAATAGTTGTAATACATGCATATCGGTGATTAGTGTTTGACGCACTGTATTAGACCGTATAAGTAAACTAATATAAAATTAGATAAATAATACTAGGTGAAGCATTACGATGGACTAAGGTGGATAATAGTATTTTCATTCAAAATAATGTTATTTATACAATTCATCTAATCATGTATAAACTCCATCTCCAATTTCCTCTATGCTATACGGTTAAGAGTGCAAGTGCCATTTTTTTTAACTAAAAACTAAAGAAGATCATCCATCAGGCATCATTATAATATAGACCTACAATGGTCCATTCTAATTTAATATTAGCTTGTTTGAGCCTCACTAAAAGGTTAAGAAGGCATTTTGAAATAATAGATTGATAGAGAATGTGTGATTAAAAAATAAGAAAAAGTTTTGGATTTACATGTAATATTATTTTATTCAAGAATGTGTGATTGAAAAAAAAAAAGATAAAAATGTATTTTGGATAAAATGAAAATCAAACAAAGGCTTTTGAGCCCTTTTTTTTTAAATGCATTTTTGAAAAGTGTTTTGACCTTATTTCAACCATACATTTTTCAATAAAATAATATTATACGTAAATCCAATTTTTTTTCCTTATTTTTAGATCACGTATTTCCCATCAATACATTATTCAAAAATGCAATTTTTTTAAAAAAAACAAACGGGCTTAATTCAGTTCAAAAAACGTAACCTAAGTAATAGTGTTAGCATTAACGAAATATCTAAACAAAATATTTGTTATATGAGTAAAAAAATAAATCTGACCTGCCATGAATCATAAAGCGAATTGAGTATAAAAAGTGGCGTCTTGATATCTTTTACTAAATATTCTGGAAATAGACACTGAATTTGTAGAGACTTTTTGTTAGGGTTCTAAGATATTATCAAAATGATATTTGATAAACTGCAGATATAGCTCCTCTTACCAAACTCGGATTCCTTTTTGATGTACAAGATAAAGGCAAAAAATTGGATAATTCCTGCACCACATCACATTTATTGAGACTGAGAAATTATGATGGAATGAAAACATAAAAACAACACATAGAGACATAAAAAAAATATGAATAATGCTACTTGTATATAATGGAGTTACATAATAATTTACATATAGATGAGGTGTGAAAAAGAGAGAAGAATTTATTTTTTATTTGGTTGAAGAAATTTTAACAAAATCATATATGACCACATCATATGTATATAAATCATTATGTAAATCATTAAATATATGTAGCACAATCGAAAAAATATGTACATGTAGTACAACGACTCCAGCAAAGCGTTTTTCTCTTCTTTTCAATCCAGGAACATCTTTTCTATAGTAAAGCACCAAAAAAAAGACACAAGTGAGCGCTGAAACTCGGATGAATTTAGGATAAACAATCAGTGCCAGAATTTAGTTTACGAGTTTTACGCGTGGATAAAGTAACCAGAATCAGAGATGCACTTCACTCTACTAGCACTAGGCACCAGAGCTCGGAAGCGATCACAATGCAGAATTGTAGCCAATCCACCGGCTGAACAACCAGTGAGTATAGCCTGATATAATAAGCTGTTAGCGCGTGGACATAATTTGCATACTATTTTGGGGGACGGGGAATATTTAGTTGGCCATACATTCGAAGCATACTTCATTCCCTTTTCCAACAAATCCTCCATCACAACCTCAAAAATCCTTGCACCCCTATAGTAAAGGTTGGTAGCCTGTCATAGATCAAATTAAAACAAAGCGCTCAAAGAATAAGAATCCAAGATGACATAAATTACGCTCGAATATAATTTTTCATACAATCATGCTTGGTGACAGTTTGCCACGTCATTGATAATTTAAGAAAAAAAGGGTTTTTCCTCCAACATTTTTTGTAAAACAAAGCCAATGCAAGCATGATGTAAACTTTGGAGTGTACAAATGGCATTTCCCTTTTTCATATGGATAAGCATTGTTTTTTTATGAGAAAATAGGTACCGGATTAACTGCTTCGACATTTCCTGCGAATGATGAACCATCACAGTATCTAACAAATACTCTATTCCAGTTGTAGAAATCTGGAAACAGATAAAAAGGAAAATTAGAGGTAGAAAATTAGTTAGAGACAATTGGAGTTGAACAATAATGATATGAATACCAGGATTGATCATTTGGGTTTTGCTTAGCATCCCTGCAAAATAGTAAATTTTTGGCTTTCTAAAGGAACTGCCATAGTTAGAAAGCGCCCTAGCTTTGCACTTATTTTCTGTTTCACACCATCCACCACCCTAAATATATAATGAAAAACAAAAGATGGGAAGTACATATTGAGGGAAAAAATCTCTTCGGAAAATAGAAACATTAATGATAATATAGGCATTTTTAAAAGGGAATCAAAGAATTTCACCCGGGAAACGAGAGACGGAATTTAGGAATATTATAGAGCTTGTGGTTGTGTGGACTAACCTCAAGATTTACCAACCAGTTGTCGATTCCATCTCCAAATCCCTTATCAAAATGGTAAGCCGGAGGGCTTCCATCCAAGCAAACTGTACCACATGAGATCGTATACATGTTAGCAAATAACAACGAAGAAAGTTGCTGATTTATTTTTGAAGTAGTTGCTTAAATTTGTATAGTCACACCTGCTCCTTTCGATACAGCACTCTCAATAAATGTTATGTTAACAGGGTTGGGCACTTCACTAATAAAGTGGAAACCTTCTGTTTTGATGACAACCAATAGAAATATCAGTAGAGACATGTTTATCCAGAAGCCTGATCTTGAAATTCCATTCTGCACGACAAGTTCGGATGCAAAATGTGTAAATGATTTTCGTCTTTCAATGCACATTATATTTATAAGAAATCTACATTCTAGTTCTTGAACCACTTGCTATAAGAGTTAACATGGTTAGAGAAGGATGTTAATTTTAACTTAAATCTTGTTTTTACCACGTTCCCTTGAATAAATAGGATCCATTTTTTTTCAGTTAAAGCAAGACAAGGATGCGCTTTCATTAATGTGTAGCGACAAGACTTGAACTCAGAATCTTTGCCTTTTTTGGTACTTTATTGAATCATTTGATCTTAAAATTTAAACCATTCAAAAGACAATGTGTATATTATTTAAATCTTATTTTCAATATATGTAAACATAAAATATTGAATTTTCATAATAAATAAATCATTATTTGGTAGGGTATGACCTTTTCAGAACATCATATGTACCCAACCTAATTTCTTTATCGAATTGACTATGTAATTGAAATGTTAAGGTATACAGATTGCTAATAATTACGCCATTTTGGGAAGAATTTATAAATTGTTTAATTTATACGTAAATAGAAATGAGTGATGAATAAATGAATACTACTTATGAATCAATTGAAATGTGTAGTTGAAAATGTGTAGAATATTATATGGTGCCTTATCAACAAATCTTACCGTACTTCCCAAAATGTGAGCTCTATTCCATCTTCGAGTTGAATAATTGTTATAATGAACATCACAAGAGGCTATAGAAAATCCTCGAGATAAAGAAATACTGCCCATTTTATTACAAGGATTTTAAGAAGTTATTTTGAAAATCTGAAAGAAAACATAAGGAACAATAGTTTAATTTTCGTAACATAATTCGAGTAGCATGGGACACATGGAATCCCATGTGAATCAGCAATGACCAATTGCAATTGTATTTTAGGTTGCACGTATTGTTCTTTAATTTATATATTTTTAGTTTCTCTTATATGATACAAATTTAAGCAGTCTTACCACAACATTATTAATGCTAACTTTTTGTATGAATTTAAGTCAAACCGCTAGCTCCAACAACATAGACGTGTACTAAGTAAAACAAAATTGTCAAAAAATACATATATTGTCAAGTAGAGTTACTAAATCTTTATAAACTATTTACATTATTCTTGTGCAATCAACATAGAATGAAACCTTGCGATTTTAGTTTTCAATTCCGTTCACTAAGTCTATTAAATCAATTTCCATAACAAAGAAGAAGAAGAAGTTAATTTTCATGCACAAACAATTGTACAAATATATATGATCAAAGTAAAGAATTCAAGAGGCCATCTAAACACAGTAAATTAGAGACTCGATTGTGTTTTTCATAATGGTAACAACTAAATTCTGCAACTTGTAAGAAAAACTTATTAAAAGTCATGGCAACTATTTATTGAATATAAGATAATAAAAACACAAAAACAAGGACAATAGTAAGTAAGATTTCTGCAAGTTGCTTAATTACAAAAACATATATTCATTTACAAAAATAATTTTATTCTTTTATAATGAAAGAATATCCACGTTATGAAAAAATATATCTATACACATATAATCAGTTCCTATATACGTTCAAATTAAAACTCTAAACCCCTCGAGGACATACCTTGAATCGATACTACAAGGAGTAGTCAAAGAATTTCTCCTTTGGCTTAGTACTTAAAATCACGCCTATGTGTTGCCTCCAAAGTTTTTATTTACCACTGTATCAATATACTCATAACCATTTTATAAATTACAATGCATATAAATTCTCTTATTTAAGATAAATCGAATTAATATTGTAATTGACGTGTTTCAGTTATCAACAAGCATATCTTTGCAATGCATTTAAAGCATCAATTAAAATCATAGCGCTTATTGATAAGTTACAACAATTAATGCATTTGAGAAAACTATATTGAAACATTGAATCAGATATTTGTTTATTTGTTTACAAGTATTGATCAATATTCAATTGATTGTTCTAAGATTGCATAGACAAAGAAAAGAAAAATGTCTAAGCCTCTTTGTCGTGTATAAACAGCATTATGATAAATTTGTAGGGATCTTGAAATATTATATATAAACATAGTAATAATAGAAACTATTGAAATTATATAACCATAGTGTAAACATTTAGCAAGTGATATTTACAATTATATAGGTATCAAAGTGAAAGTTATAAATTATCAAATATTTAGACATAGCGTGTGGAATTACATAATTAAAAACAACAAGTCAATTTTTAATTGTTTCCAAGTAATTGATCAATCACGCCAACTTATCCACGATGAATTACCACAATTTATAATATGAAAGCAATAATGAACGCTAAATTGATCATAGAGAAACCTCAAATGGGTAAAAACTTTGAAAACTTTGCTAGTAAGTAATCCACTATAAATCGAAGTAAACTTACAGTACAGTCCAGATCCGTCTACCTCATAGAACTTTGGCCTTAATTTCTGCTGTCTCCCTTGATCCTACTGGAGGTGTGCTCCTTCAAAACAAATCCAGATTTCTGATTTATACCTTAGTCGATTCCGATTCTTGGTACTTTACCTTAGTCCTCTTGAATTTGTGCCTCTACAACAGCTCCCGATCCTTGGTATTGATTTATCTCTGTTGAATTGGGTTATTTGGTGTTTGATCAAATGATATTTGTGTGTTTTGATTTATGGTTTAACGTGAAACAATATGATTTGATCAACAAATCAAATTTGAACGAATTTATTGCTCAAATAATATGGTGGTTGAATTTTGAAATCAATGACCATGTTTGGACCTTCAAATGAATGATCTCTACGAAAAAAATATGACTCGACACACTTTTGGATGTCCATTGGGTGTACATTTATAATGAGTAGTGTTTGGGGTGAAAAAAAACTCAAAATCAGCTTGAGAGTCGAATATTCTTGTTTCTCGGATAATCACGTCGCTCAAGCTCCATGCTAGCGACAGGTGAGCAGCAGTTAATCAGTCATCAGTATTTTTATCATAAATTTATCTTTCAATATTTGATTGAAGTGATTCAAAATGCGTTAGAAAGCTAACTCAATGGGCTACAATGTTTTTAGAGATAGCCTTATCCAACTTTCAATATTTTCTATGTGAAAAATGCGTTGCAAGTTGCGATTGAGAAGTTGAAGCATAACTTATGCGGCTCTTTGACATTCTTTAAACTTTTAATTGCTTTTCAATGATTATATGAGATCTTTTTGGACATCTTGAATTTTTTCAAGACCTATACTACCATTCCCAACTCTTTTACTATAATTAGGACTCAATAACTCTTATTTTGATTTTGATTACAATTTGATAAACCTAATACAATTCAATTATGACATGATTTTGACTAAAGAAATTGTCAATTACAAATTTAGAAATTTTCAATTATAATTTGAACTAAACAATCTACCCACTTGGTATTCCGTGATAAAATAATATTTATTTCAAAACCAATAAGTTCAAAACTATCCAAAAATAAACATCCCAAACTTTTCTTCAATATTCTGTCAACCGTTTCCTAAAACATATAGAAACCACAATACTACACTAAAAGCAAGAGGAAATTATCAAAATCATATAACTAAGTTAAATAAAATACATAATAAAACACGAGTAATATTGAAGCATTAATATCATATGAATTATAAATTTAGAAATAAACCAGCATTTTATATCAATATAGACAAAACACAACATTATATCAATAATAAAATTCCAACAAATATATTAAATGACTACCCCTAAGTCATCTATCATAAAAAATTTCACTTTTTTTATAATTCTCCCTCTAACTCGTATAATCAACTACCTGAAGTAAATACATATCTCTGCTCATTTGTGTCACGAATAACAAAGAAAAGACAAGTAATAATCATGTAAAACATAGATAGGAATGAGTAAAAAATATACATATGTATAATGATTCAAAAATTATGTAAAAACATGTGATAGGAGAATAAAAAGATTTCAATTTCGAGACTAACTGTTTTTGAATTTTATTCTCAACTTTATCATCATGAGCAGTTAATTGCTTACAAATACATGTATAATTCATAGAAAAACATTTTCACATAATTTATTTTAAACCTAAATGGAGGAAATTATATAACTTATACACGTGTGAAAAATATCATTAAACTCATGTAAGGAAATCTAAAACCCCAAATCAATAAGAAAGGATATGCAAAACAAATCACTAGCGAATGAATATATTCTACAAATTATGAAATCAAACTCAGTGCTACTAGGACATTTATAAATTAAAGAGCTCATAATTAATTGTATAAATTTTTTTCCTCCCTATATGTGCGCACATATATATGCACAAATACAAAAACGATAAGTAAAAATGAGAGATGATGCAAACGATATAATTGTTGAGGTTCGATCCAAAATAATGATCTATGTCCTCCGTTACCAAGCTCTCCGGCATGAGCAAGATCTTTTTACTATGTTGATTGACTTGTGGTGCAATCCAACCCTTTACAACACTTTCAGTGATTTACAAACAAAGAGCACCGACCATTATACAATGTTGAGTTTTACGGGATCTCAGCACGATCCACTATTGAGCTTTCACGGGACCTCAATAACCTACATTATTGAGCTTTATGGTACCTCAACATGACTCACACTTTATCAAAATGATTTTACAATAGAATTCCTCTCTTGATAAATAATACAAACAAGTTAAGTAATAAGAAAAGCTAACACTTTAATGAATAGTAATAAATGATAGCTCAAGTGTTAAATAAAAAATTTTGATGAATATGTAATAAAAAATTAGATTCAATCAATCAAAGTGTTTCAATGAGAAGACGAAAATGAAATAAATGCAATGTAGGTTCAAAAATCTTCTCAGAAGAGAGAAATGAGAAATTTTGATGAATATGATGATTTTAAAGTTTGATTCAATCAATCAAAATTTTAATATGAAGAAGTAGAAAAGTTTATACAATGTAAGTGCAAAGATCTTCTTCAAAAAAAAAATATAACTCTCTTTTAAGATAAGAGAAATGATTCAAGAAATTTGATTCAACAATCAAAGTTTTTGTTATGAAAAAATAAATGAAATGAATATAAAAATGTAAGCTAAAAGAAGATTTTTCACAAATATATTTAACAAAAAGCTCTCTCCTAATTGTTTATGAATGCATAGTGAAGTTGTATTTATAACAGTCAAAACGTCCAAAATTTCTGCCCAATCAGACGTCCGCCATTGAATTGAATGACTAAATTAGCCGTTGTGCGTCAGAAATTAGAACAGTTAAAAAATGATCATTGGCGAACTGGACGTCTACCTGGTCAATAGACGTTTGGTTGACTTTGACTTTGACTCTTTTTTTTTTTTTAAATGTGGACTTTGAATGAGTAAGTAATATCAATTTGAAATTGAAAAATAAATTTTTTTGTATAAGTGTTTTTATGAAATAATCTTTTCTTACATAAAACGACTTTTGAACTTTTATCATTTATTACTAAATATCAAAGTGTTAGTACATTTATATTAAGAAGTATATATTTTTTTTTATCTTATTTTGAAGTTTGCCTCTTAGACTTCTCGTGTTGATCTTTTTTTTAATGTCGTCTATCATGCACTTGATCTTGCTTTTTCTTGACATTTGTCTTTTAAGCTCTTGTTTCGAATGATTTGACTTGAATGCTTAACTTCTACTTTGATCTTCATTTCAAGTTCGATTTATATGTTGATTTTGGCAATGCTTGATTGATTTTAGTATTGAATTATCATCGCTCAAAATCAATTGTTAAAAAACATTAAGAATGAAATCAACCATAGGTCAACAACAAGTTCTAAACAATTTAGTAGAAATTTAATTTACCAATCATGAATTTTACTAATACTTGACAGCAAAATAACATGTCCAATAAAAAAAATCATTTTCCTTTTTCAAAATATTTTTTATAATAAAGAAAAGAACAAAGGAAAACTCCTTATATATAATGAATGTGCATGCATGAATATATAGATATTAAGAAAAATGCAGATACCTGCACATAAGTGCTTAATCAATGAGGCACACAAGTGCTCTTATCATGAAGAGCAACACGAGAAATATCGTTGTTAAAATATAAGAAAAATCTTGATCCGGAATCAGAAAAACCAATCAAACGAACTCCAAACTAAGATTTGCTCGACCCACAACTTGCACTTTCGGTTGCCTCCGTTTCACCCACTCCATTTATCCTTTATTAACCCACAAAGAATGCTAAAGATGGTAGTGGCTACAATATAGAAGAAAGGATAGAGCAACAATAGTTGAATCTCTTAAAACTCACCTCAAGATAGCTACCACTTTCACTCCTCTCTCTATTGCGCACACACACAATTGGAATGAAGAGCCAACAGTATATAGCATTAGGTCACCTCTAATATTAGGTCATGACTCAAATGGGCTAACACAAAACCAAGGCAAATGGGGTACCACATAAATCAAAGCCTAAACCAACCAATGGACCAAACTAACCAAAACCAAACACTACCCCAAATATTTGGGCCATTCTCAAAGTGAATTGATTGTTTCGGATCGAGCCAGCCTAAGGTGTTTATAAATTATCCAACATTTGTTTTAAATCATTGCTCGAATTTATTGGGTATCAAAACTCAACAAATCTTCACATTGATACTCAATCAACCTACAAGCAAACAAAACAAAAAGTTCATACTTGCAT
Source organism: Fraxinus cuspidata (assembly GCA_903798385.1). Taxonomy (NCBI): domain Eukaryota; kingdom Viridiplantae; phylum Streptophyta; class Magnoliopsida; order Lamiales; family Oleaceae; genus Fraxinus; species Fraxinus cuspidata. The sequence goes on from CAIGRP010032088.1 coordinate 12,477, forward strand.
AATCAAAGTGACCAAATAAAATTGGAATCACACCTTATCTCGTGTTTCGAACTCGAAACACTTAACATACATGCTCCATATACTCACCGGAGATAAGGTCAAATAAATATTTGAATAGAAGCAGATGATCACAGTGAACAATCAAGAGCAAATAATTATGCGGTGAAGATATATTATAGAATAACACACAAATCTTTTCAAACACATTCACACAGAACAATAAAATAACACCAAGTTAATCAATTAAACATGCAACACATATGCAACAAATGCATAAATGACCCCACGAAAAGATCTCGCCACACTTATATTATCCCATTCCATGTTGTTCACACCTCGAGAACTCATATCTCCTCTCATTGCTCATCATGCTCACTAGATTAATCATTCAACTCATGTCTAACTAGTAAACCACAATAGATCCTAAGTCCATGGGATAATCATTTTATCACCACTTCACTTCTTCCAACCTAAGTGGATAATAGGTCTACCTAACAAAAGTGATAAAAATGTCTATATCACTCTCCACATGATTAGGGTCTTCACAGATAAAGGATTCAAACATTTAACCACCTCTCCACTCTGATCCAATGTCACACTCTACATCCCCAGTACTAATCACCAATGTACCCCTAGGCATCTATACTCTATATCACCAATAGACATACATCACACTACTAATGCATCATAACCTACCATGTATACAAACAATTACACCAAGTAATCAAATTGTTCTCAGATTTATGCAAATGCACATATCAAACACATTGAAATGCAACATATAACCATACAACAGAATTAATCAATCACACACATTCAGAAAGGATTACACACAAATACACATGCGGTAACTAGGTTTACACTTAATAAACCTCACCAAGGTCATCACTTGATCCTATAACCACATCGCCTCTTTCCACATCTTTTCTCCTATTATCATTCTTAGGACGGTCTTTTTCTACCATGTTTTCAATACTGTAGTTAAAACACCTTATTTTTTGCACTTGCATTATACCTACATTTTTCATCAAAATTTTTATAAAAATTTTTCGTTTTGACAAATTAAAAAATTACATTTTTTTCAGATACACAACTCAAAGTGTGTTGTCAATTTTACCAAAAATGCACAAAATACAAAATAAAATCGACAACAACCATAAGTAAAGTACCGACACAATTCACACGGAATAATAAAATAAACTTTCTTAAGGTCATGTGTAATTCTATTAATGAAAAAATAATTGGCAATAAATTCACAAATAATTTAAGGCAAATAATTAAAAAGTAATTCTTAAATCTAATAATAGGCAATGATTACTCCTTCACTGTAAAATAAACCTAACGTCACCCCATATGATAACTTCTAATGTTAAAAAATAAATGACTATACTACAAATAATCTTAACTACAATAACAAAAAAGGAAAGAACACGATACCGATCGGACAACGTTTGAAGGCACGAAAATATTAAAAGATGCGAATTCATCTCTTTAGGGCTACCAATATTTGCCCTAAGAACCTTTGTCAACTTGGCGACTCAAAAAAGTATATGGCACCAGAATGTCGAAGGACAAAGTCATCCAATTTTCATTGTATCGTCGAAACTGAAATTCAACAACATCATAGGGTTTATCCAGGTCTTTGGAAGCATTGCCAGAATCTGCCCCATGCTTCGCTACGCGTAGTTGTCGTAGATGCGCGTAGGCTCCACAGGCGAAGGCACGTTGGACCACCAGGTGCCTTCGCCTTCGCCTACACAGTCCATAGGTGGTCACCATTTCTCCAAATAATGAGCGGTTTCACCGAAAAACGCAAAAAGGTCCGGCTAGAAAATTTTCAAAATTAGGCAGTTTCTATCCCGATTTTCTGCTTCGATTTTGCCTTTTTCAACCAATTTTTGGTCGATCTTTTCAAAGATTTCTCAATATAACATACTCTTATACCTTTGTTGTTAAAATTCAAGAGAAATCTTGATCTAGGCTCAGAACAACCAATCAAACGAACACCAAATCAAAGCTTGCTCGACCACAACTTACACTTCTGATTGCCTCTGTTTTACCACCCCGGTTACCCTTTATTAATCCACAAAGGATGCTAAAGGTGGTGGTGGCTACAATATAAAATAAATGATAGAATAATAACGATTGAATCTCTCAAAACTCACCCTAAGACAGTTGCCTCTTTTACTTCTCTCTCCACTACACTCACACATGTTGGAATGAAGAGCCAAGAATATATAACATTAGGTCACCTCCAATATTAGGCCATGACTCACAAATGGGCTAACACAAAATCAAGGCAAATGGCTACCACATAAATCAAATCCTAAACTAACCAATGGACCAAACTAACCAAAACCAAAAACTACCCAAATATTTGGGTCATTCTCAAAATGTATTGGTTGTTTTCGAATGGAGTAAGCACTAAAGTGTCGATAAATTATCCAAGATCTATTTTAAATCATTGTCAGGATTTATTGGGTATCAAAACCCTACAATCCAATTATCAACATCATTTAGATTTTTAAGTTCACTCTTCTTAACCCAAATCTTCTTAAAAGAAGATGTAATTTGAGTCAATTAAGTCATCAATTTAGTCAAATGACTCACTTGATTAGTCAAGAAACTAATATGAGTAGTTAAATCTTGATAGTTGTAACTAACAAAGGACTTACGACAATTATGTCTAATGTTACTTAAAACACCGCAATTATGACACGTGGGAGCAAATTTAGGAACAACCATAGGTTTCATATTTTGAACCTTAGATGGAGGAAATCTATGTTGTACCGATGATTTCAATACTTGAACCCCTATATTTTTGGTCGTGTTCCTATTCAAGAGCCCTCGGCATCTAGGTCTTATGTGTCCTGTCTTACCACAATGGTGACGCGTGGGGATGAACCTATGAGCAATTCTAAATTTTAAGTTTTGAACCTTAAGTTTCGAGGTATGTACAAACTTATTTTTTGAAGATGAAACAGTTTGAGAATTTGTTTCATTAAAGCTTAAACCTCATCTATCCCTAATCGTTTTATTCAAACCTATCATGTTGTCAAGTTTTTTGGATCCATTTGAGAAAGCTTGAAGTTGAGTATTAGACTTTTCAAGATTGCTCCTAAGAATTTTATCCTTAGACTCCAAGGATTCTTTCACAACTCTCAACTCACTAATGCTTCTAGTGGGCTACTCGAGGTTAGTTATAAGGGTCTTAACCTTAGTCTCTAAAGATTCATTCGCAGCATTCAACTTACTAATGCTTTTGGTGGACTTCTGAATGTCAAATATAAGTTTTTCTATCCCTATCTCAAGTTCATGAATCTTTTTAAGAACGACTCTATTGGTCTTTTTCACCCTTTGACTCTCGTGGAACAACTATTCATAAGTCTTACGAATATATTCCTCATCATCGAATACATCATGAGAATGTGATTGACTCATCTAGATAAAGTTTGGCCAAGGAACGTAATTAAGCTCTGATACCACTTGAAAGTTCAAATTCACCGAATACTTATACTCAACGTGCAAAATTACACAATTAAAAGTAACAAGTAACTTTTTAATTATTTTAAGATAGTTAATCAATCACTTTAATTTTTCCTATATTGAATTACCACAATTTGTAATATAAAAGTAATAAAGAACACCAAATTGATCACGGAGAAGCCCCAAGTGGGCAAAAACTCGGGCACTTTGCCCGTTAGTAATCCACTATAAATCCAAGCAAACTTATAATACGGTCCAAACCCGTCTACCCCGTAGAACTTCTGACCTCAATTCATGCAGTCTCTGTTGATCGTACTAGAGCTATGCTCCTTCAAAATAGATCTCGACTCCTGGTTTATACCTTAGTCCTCTTGAAATGCGTGCTTCTGTCGCCGATCCCGACTCTGGTACCTTACCTTAGTCCTCCTGAATTTGTGCTTCTACAACAGCTCTCGATCCCTGGTATCAATTTATCTCTAGTGTGGATTATATGGTTTAGTGTTTGATCAAATGATCTTTGTGTGTTTTAAATAATGGTTTAATGTAAAACAATATGGCTCGATTAACAAATCAAAACTTTTATGAATTTATGGCTCAAATGATATGATGGTTGAATCTTGGAATCAATAAATGTGTTTTAGATTTTTAATTGAATGATCTCTGTGAAAAAATATGATTCAACACACTTTTGGACATCCTATAGGGTATAATGGGTAGTGTTTGAGATAAAAATGAACTCAAAATCAGCTTAAAAATCAAATATTATTACCCCTCGGATAAACACGTCACTCGAGCTCCCGGCCAATGACATGTGAGCGGCATCTAAGCAGTCATTAGTATTTTTATCATAATTTTCTCTCTCGATATCTGATTGGGATGATTCAAAATGTATTGGAAAACTAACTCAATGGGTTACAATTCTTCTATAGTAGCCTTATCCAAATTCCAATGTTTTCTATGTGAAAATGCATTGTAAGTTGCGACTGAGAATTTGGAGCATAACTTGTGCGACTTTTTGATACTTTTTAAACTTTCAATTGCAATACAATGGTCATATGTGGTCTTCTTAAATATCTTGGACTCTTTCAAGACCCATATTACAAATTCCAACTTTGTTGCTATAATTAGGAATCAATAACTCTTATTTTGACTTTGATTACAATTTGATAAAATCTTAATATAATTCAATTATGACATAATTTTGACTAAGAAAATTGCTAATTATAAATTTAAAAATTATCAATTATAATTTGGACTTAACACAAAGAACATTAAACTTTCTAATTCATTCAACCATTTTTGGTAAGTACTCATGGAAAGCAGCGCCTTGACCAATTTTTTTTTTAATAATATATACCGAATATGTCTCTAATATCTATATCAACGCCATTTATCAAAGGGTGACTTCTAGCCTGCCAAAAGCTAAAAAGAGTATTTTCTTGAGGAGGCGTAATCACAACAAACACAATTCTTTGCTTTTTATTGTGGATTTTCTATTACTATAAGTTAGGTAAATAAACTAGCTAGATATGTTGAGTGAAAAGTTGTGAAAAATAAATAAATGGTGAATAAGTAATGTAACTTAGGTAGATGTCCAACATAAGGCAAGTCACAAGATTTGCTAATATGTCAAAATTTTAACCGAGTTATGCAATTTACAAAAAATTTCATATTATTTCTTCTAATTATCCATTTTACCAATTGATGCTATTAGAATCCGTACCTCGTCAGACCTAGGAAACTTGATACACAATAAAGTATGAATAACATATCACATTATGCTTTTTATTTGTCATGTCTGTCCAAAATATTTTAAAGTAAAAAACAGTAATTACCCAGATAGCACAGTTGGCTAGTCAGCTTGTCTCTTTAGTAATACTTCCAAATTAAAAAAAAATATTAATCTAATTTTTTGAACAACAATTTACTTGATTCCTACTACTGTTACCAGGCAGAGTCGCATCTTTGTGGCAGCCGTCAACAGATAAGCAAGAGTGGAGAAAGAAAAATTAAAAGCCACAAAAAATTATAACATTTTGGTTGGATAATATGGAATGTGTTATATTAATTATAATAAAGTTGATGTAGACAACCTCTCCATAGAATTAAACGTTAAGTAACCTTACTCCTTCGGGGGTGGTCGAGTTGGTGGAGCAGGTAAACGATGTCACGAGTTCGAATCCCCTTCCAACATTTTCTCTGTCGAGTTCGTCGCACCGGGCTTGCCTAGTGCGGTTTATCTCTCATGTATAGTTTGCGAGCTACTACACATGGAGCGAGATTTACCCAGTGCACACTCACGAGTAACGGTGCGGATTCCTACGTCAAAAAAAAAAAAAAACGTTAAGTAACCTCAATAGAATTCCTACCTTAGATGAATGATCACCATTTCTATTCGTATTTAAATGGCTTCGACTATCATGTTAAATTCATAGGTTACAATAGTTAATTCAATTTCCTCCTATTAAAATCTTATAGCCTATAGCCCTTGTTTAGGAGAGATTTTTACAAGTTTTAAGTAAAAATTTGACTGTTATAAAATACACACGGTCCCATACAGACATAATAATTGATTGTCTTCTCCAATTTATGCACGTGATATTATTTCAATAGCCCTTCATAAAAACCTCACACCCACCCTACAACATAAAAGGCATTTTTTGTAATAGATTTTTGAAGGCAGTCAATTATTGCGGCTGTATGGGACCGTGTATACTTTATAACGATCAAATTTTTTGCTTAAAATTCCGTACAAATTGTTCCAGGGGCTATATGTATTTCGGAGCCAAAAAATATGCACTTGTAAGGACTTATAGATCATCCAATGTGAAGAAGAAAAATATTTCTACTATGTTGTCTTCTCTCTCTTATAATTAATCTTCTTATTTTTCTTTCATATTATGATACATTATTAGTACGAGGCTCTAAATTCCTTCAGATAGAAGGTATTTCCATATTTGCTATAAATCTTTTTTTAGACAAAATTTTGATTGTAGTTGGAGAAACATCAAAGGTTTCTGCGTCCTAATTGCCACGCAAATTGATCAACAGCCGCCATTGCACAATTTGCTGAAATACTGTATTGAAGCAATAAACGCAAGTGATAGGGTTTCATGCAGTTGTTTAACTCAGCAACCAGATGCCAAGAAATATATAATTAGATAGGGTTGCTGCTTTGTGTAGGGAGAGGTTTCAAGTCACAGAACACTCTCCACTTGTATGTTGGCGACACCCTCGTGCACTGGGTTTGACCTAACAATAAATAAAGAAGGAAGCAAGAAGAAAGATCAAATTGCTCTTCCAGTCAATACACAAAATAATACAATAAAAAAAAAAGGGGATAAAATGCAATTTCTGGAGGTGACCAAGTCACTAAAATGGTGCATACTTAAAACTAAAGGCCAGTTATGTAGACTCTTAGAGATCTGGGTTTTTCTTCAATTGTCCTTAAAAAGAGAAGAAAGAGAGAGAACCATTTGCATCTAAGTCAACTTGTCCTAAACTGGATCCTAACAACCTTTAAGGAAAGCTTTCTCCACGTGATACTTTCTATCAGGATCCATAAATCTCTTCACAATAATCAAAGAAACCTTTCTTGTTTACTCTGGAAAACTTTCGTAGTGCAACGGGTACCTACGACAGCTATTAGGCAAGGAACTGGAGATGAAGAGACATCATCCCTGCCACCTCACGTTCTTAAAATCCCATAGCAAACACATACTTCTATTTTAAGGAGAAAAGTGTTACCTATGCACAACTCCCAAAAAAAAAAGTTTATTCCTTCTCCTTAAAGTGAAAGCAATAGTAGTAATCATTATTCAAGGAGCACATACAGATCCAAATATCCATAAAAAAATATTTTTTGACCCTCAAGCTATCACTCTGTTCTTTTTTCATTGTGCGTGAAGATATCATATCTTGAGTTGCAAGCTGGTAATCTGCTTTTGCCTTTGACCACAAGCTCCTTCATTATAAAAATTGATCGGTGCCTTTGTAAATCGAATTTAAAAAATGTAAATTGTTGTGGTCCATGACAAATCCATATGAGAGGCCATTGGGAAGATCTCTGCGCAACTTCAAAATGTTTACGCATAAACTAAACTTTTATTCTTCTTTCAAGCTTCAGTTTTGCCACCACCCCCTCCCCCTAAAAACAAAAACAACAGTAGGAAAAATAAACTATTATACATAAGCTCAAGAACTTGCACCTCATTGGAAGAGATCCTAGAAATTGGGAATAGTTACAGTGGTAAGAAATCACTGATCATCTTGTATTGGTACATAAGTGATTAGGTTTCTACTTCGGTTCTATAGCTAACCATTCATTTCTTCGTTAGTCTTCCCTCAACCAATATCTCTGCTAAATACCCTATAACTAGCAGAGAAATTATCAGAGCTTTATTCCTTTTCAAAGCCATGTCATGCAACCCCTAACCTTACAATTTGACCCATTAACCGCGAAGGCATTGACCCCATAATAAGCCATTTTAGTCTAATTAGTAATCAACCATAAACTTCTTTCTATAGAACCCTGCCTGGCCTCTCGAAAGAAAGAAGTTAAGTACTAAACCACTAGAAGGTGGGGGCCGAAAACCAACCACGTACTACAATCAGAGTATGAACAGTTCTTGCAATAATGCAGGTTGAAAACAAGATGTTCTACGAAAACCATGAAGATCCCTTTTGAATTCCAAACAAAGGCAGCAATATTTATAAAGGCACTGTTCAAAATGGCAGCAAAATTGTATTTGCTCTTACACGGTAGATACTAGGCGAGCCGGTCCGGCAGGATCGTAGTTAATTAACAGAGCACCCTTCAATGGTAGACCTGGAAATCGATTACCTCATTTCATTCCAAAATGATAAAAGAAACACTTCAAATTGATTACCTCAACAGGCGAGTTGGTCTTTGACGTGCAAGTTTAAAATTTTTACATTTTCACTCCAATTTTCACTTGAAAAAAAATCACTTTCATCAATTTTTATCTACTTTATCAATTAATCATTGTAAAATGACAAATATACCCTCCTATTTAAAGAAAAATAAATAAATAAAGAATAAATTGCAAACATACTTCCAATTTTTTTCAAAAAAGTACAAATAAATCCCAAATATATTAAATTAAAGTCAAAAAAAGAACAAACAATCTATCTTCTTCTTTTCCTCTCTCCCACATCCCATCCCTGCCCTTCAATTGATTTCTTGGCCCAATTGATTTCTGAATCAGTTATTACTTAGAAACAACTTCTGAATCGTTGAGAGCATGGAAGATATTTGGCCAAAAAGCCGGTTGAAGCTTAGATCAAAGCTGGTAATTGTCACCTCATCTACAGGTTGAACCGGACTAGAAAATAGGTTTCTTTGTGGTCCTCGGAGCATGGCCAGAGTCGTTGGAATCTCTCCGGATATCAAGTTTCGGCTGATTGCAATAAACTTGGGTTCTTCAACTGAAACAGGGTTCAAGGCAGAGACACATTGACTCGGCCAGGGAATATAGTTAACTCTGTCAGACCAGACAATTTTCCGATCGTTGGGTCTTTCCGGCCAATTATACCTAGTGATCGTTTGATTTTCCACAAGTGAATGAGATCGTGAACAAGTAATATAATGATGAGTAGAGTATCGAACCCACGAAAACTATGTATTGATCAAGTTAAAGTTACTAATACTTTTAATTGAATATCAAGATTTAATTTTAACTAATTAAT
>CAIGRP010032089.1:0-13334 GCA_903798385.1 Fraxinus cuspidata
GTATTTTTAAAAAATGTTTAGACAAAGTGTATATATTTTCGGTTTAGACTTTAATGAGACATGAGTAAACTTATAGTGTTTTATATATATATATATATAAGAAACTAGTCAAAAACGAGCCGAGCTGAGTTAGCTCGGCTCGGCTCGTGCTCGTGTGTGGGCATGGGCCGACCGAGCCGGCTCGTCCCATGGCCACCACTAGATCATCACACATGGACGACTCACGACCCATATTTTTTAACAGTTGGTGAGTTAGGATGGTTGTTGACCGTCGACCTTCAATCGCAGTAATAATGAGATCATCTATTAATATTTAATTAAATTACATTAAAAATTCTTCAACCAATATATAAATAAACTAAAACGTAAAAATTATATACATATGAAAACATAATCCAACTACGATACCTCATCTTGAGTCAAAGTAATAAAATCCAACTTATGATACCTCATCCAGAATCAAAGCAATCCTCACCTGAAGGTAACTCAAACACAATTAAAAGCTCAAAAAAAACTACTTAGAAAGTAACAAAAGCATCATTACCCGAGGAAATTCAATTCAATTTTTGAGAAATCGCAACAAGATTTACATTACAACTTAATTATCAAACTAAGACTACAGAACTATAACATAACAAATTCCTGAACACATTAATAACATATTTTAACCATAATCACAAAATATTCAGGAGAATGCGAACCTTCCAGAGCTTGAATGGAAGCCTCAGTTATAGACAATTCAACCTCGTAACCTATGAACTCCTGCCACGTACTCTCCTTGCGATGCTTGGCACCTTCATGTTCCGCATTCACTACATCCAACTCGGACTGAAGCTCTTCGATTCGCTTCTTCTGATTCACAATTCTCCGCTCTTCAAAATTCACCAAAAATGTTAATACATATACATTTTGGGGCAAATTGTTTGAATTGAAGAGTAAGTACATATGCAAATACATATGGGAAAAATTCATATATAAAAAATTAAGTATGACATATTTCGAAACTAAGAAACGAGGTTTAAAACTTCAAAAATCGGATTTTTTTTTCAATTTTTTAAAACTAATTAATAAAACATATATTTTATTAATTAAATATATTAAGGTCACAATTCTATTCAATTTTGTCACAAATTATTCTCGGTCATAATCAAAAAATTTATAAGTCAAAAATTATTTCACGATCACAAATCAAAATTTTATAGGTCTCAATTTATTCATCTGTCACAAATTTATCAAGTTAATAAGTTACATATTATTCATGGTCACAAATCACAAACTTTACAAGTCACGACTTATTTTGTGGTCAGAAAATATCTAATTAATTAGTCACAAATTAATTTTTCAATCACAAAGTATCAAATTATTGGTCACAAATTAACAAATTTTTAGATCACAAATTATTTATTGGTCACAATTTATCTATTTTATTGGTCTCATGTTATTTATTGGTCACATATTAACCAATTTATTTGTTACAAACAATCAAATCATTTGGGACCAACACCAACACTTATAACCACCACGTCACAACTGCCACAAGCTACATCGTTGTCGAAACCACCGCCACCAGAACAACCACCACCATCTCCCAGCAGTAAAACCATCATCTCAAACACTACAATCAAATACCACCACCTGTATCACAATAACCACCACCTCGCCGCCATCATTGTCGCATTAACCACATCACCACCACTTCATTGCCATACCTTTGTCGCCACCACCTCACAATTTGAAACAAAAAAAAACAAAAATACTGGCTGAGCAATTGGCACTGTGAGCACTGCTTGTCGTTTAGATCTGTGATGTTTAGTGACAATTTGAATGTGTCGTTGTGTGCGGCGCTCAAATCAGTGCCGCACAATGATGTAGCTTCTCTGTACTTGGAGGCGAGAGAATGGCGGTGTGCCGTGCGACTAAAACAAAGACGGGAGAGTGGATGTGGCATTACTTGTGACGAAAAGAGAGATGGGAGACAGAGACGACAAAGCTGCTTGCGGAGTAGCTTCACAGCGAATTGCACAGCTGCACGGTGTCGCTCGAAGGCTATCTTTGACGACGGTGTTCTATGTGAGGAAAAAGAGATAGAACAGAGAGATATAGAAAGAAAAATTAGAGTGGGAAGTAATTAGGGTTTATGATTAAATTTTGTGGGGGTGGGGTGGATGGAGGTAGGTTTGGTATGTAAATTAATTTAATTTTATAATATTATTATTATTTTCGAATTAATTTCTTATTTTTGTAAAAATAAACTTCAGATCTAATGTTTGAAATAGGATTGCGAAAGATGTTGGGTGTAATTTATATTACGTTTTGGGGCAAATCGTTTGCAAAATAGAATTCAATTTCAGGCAGGCCTATGGATAGTGGGCCTAATGTTTTAAACAAAAGGCCCACAAATTATACACACGTACATATTTTCATTTGGCAAAACAATATCATCTTCTCCATCATCCATGCTCTTCAATTCCCGGCGCTTGGTGAACCAACAGTACCCTGTACATCCAACTTGTAAATTCCGACAGATCCAGCAAGGACGATCGCGCCACCTCGTCAGATGCAGATCCGCCAATGTCTCAATTTGACTCTTCATTTTACTTTTTCAAGAAACACTTGTTGATTTCTTTTTATATCTTATTTAACATAATTTTTTTATATGTCAATTGATCAATCAATTTAAACTAGTTTGAATAATTTATGAAGTAGAGTGTTTAAATATGTGATTTATTAAATACAATTAGTGTACATTAATAATAGAGAATTAGTTTGACTTTCTAAATTTAGAGTCTTTTGTAGCACATTTTTAATCATTAATTCCTTTTTAAAAAAAGTGTATTTTGTATTTAGAAAATCTCTTGAAACTGCTCTAAGTATCGAATTAAAAATAAAGTTTGAGGATTATCAATTCACTCGAATCATAGTTACAAAGAATATCATTTTTCAGCAAATTACATGGACAATACTACTTACTTCTTGCATAATAAAAGAATAATTAAATTACGCCTTGTTTGGTATCACTAAGAAATTTGATTACAATCTAAATCAAAATCAACATTTAATTTTAAACACATATTTCATAGTCGAAACGACGACTTTTCAACCACATATTTTATTAGCTTTTATTAATATCTGCTAAAATTTTGATTTTAATCTCTACCAAACAGGGGCTAAAAAAACAAAACTATAAAATTCGATGACAATGCCTCCATATCACAAATTGGTGAACTGAAAGAACAACGTTGGAGCTGTATGGTAGACCATCATATTAACACCACCAAATAACTTACTATTACACAAATATCTCATTACTTTTTCAAGAATTAAAAAAAAATAAAAAATTATCAGAAATATAAAATTTTCTATTTCATATTAACTATCATATTTCTAATTTAAATTAGACGAGATTGATAATTTAGTTTATAGAAATTCGCTTTTTCTACCAAGCAATTTTACATCTCAATAATTGTCATAATTAATTTTTCTCAAAATAAAATAAAATGATTCTTGAATATAAAAGGGGAAATAAACAAAATTTGAAAATTGGATTTATTCAAAGCCAACTTTGCTGCATTTTTGGAATTATAATATGAAAATTTTAATTTTCTAAACTTAATATGATAAAAATATAAAAATATAAAAAATTAGGAAAATGTAATGGAAATAAAGCGAAATAATCATATAAATAATAGTAAAAAACTTATGTCTTTTTTATAAAGTAAGCCCTTAAATGAAGTTGATTTTTCGATAAATGATTTTGTGAAAGTAATTTTTTTTTCTTGAAACTTGTGTTGTGAAAAGATCGAAAAATATTACAGGGAAATGAGTGTGAGAAAAAAGTGATTTTGAAAAATAAATTTCAAATAAGGGCTAAACTTAACATTTTAGAAGAGTGGGAAGAAACAAGAAATAATCTACAAAATGAAGTGAATTAATACAAATTATTAACTTGGCCTTTAAATCTAATGTATTTCCTTTTTTAATTACACAATTCAACCCCAACATATTATTTACATTAAATTTTAACGACAAAAATCGTCCAAATCAAGCCACATGTTTTCTAATACCAATTTAAACAAGGTGTTAAAAGTAGTTTATATAAATTTTTACAAAGTGGATGATTCCTCTTTTGTTTTGTTCTCAGATTTAATATTTCCTTAATATAGCTTATTTATTGTTCTTAGCCTTCATTTGGATACAATTTATAAATAGATTTATGAATTCAACTAAGTTAAATATTAATTTCAACTACGCAATCATGACTTCTACTCATTATTATCCATATATTTATGAAATCCACTATTATTCAACTATATAAATTGATTTATAAATGTTGGTGATTTGTGTACTCAAAGGGTTGGTTGTAATTGACAAAGTTAATGGTTAAGATTAATTTCCAAGAGAAAAATTAAACTCCATATATATAGAATAGAAAACGAAAGGAAAGGAAGGAGAACGAAAAATGAAAGAAAATTCAAGATAAGTGATAAAATACTTTCTCTTTAAGACAAGTTTGTCTCACAATAGTACTAATGGGTTATGACATTTATCTCCCAAGATACAATAAGGGTCTGTTTGATTGCAAATATCAAATTTGGGTGAAAAAAATGAATTACACGGAATTGAATTGTTTAGAATTTGTTTTATTGAGAATTGTAATTAATTATGTTTGATTTGTATAATTTTTCACCTGAAAAATGTTGAAAGTTTAGTGTCCGTTTGACTTTATTTTTCATGAAAATTGTCTATTAAATTGATAATTTTTTTTACCATTGGATCTATAATTTGTTTCAATTGCCAAAAAAAAAACAAAACAAAACAAAAATTTTTAAAAAAACTATCATACCGAATGCTATTCGTTTGACTTTGTTTTGCATGGAAATTGTTATAAAAACTATAATTTTTTTACCTTTACGTCTAGAATTTTTACAATTGCCCAAAAAAAAATAATTGGAAATTCAATTACCACAAAAAACAAAAGAAAACATTTTCCTTCAAAACCAAGAAAAGAGGCACGTGAGGGGTGGGGAGGAAAAACGAATTTTGGGGATATGTTTTGCTATCAAACACCACAAAAAGTGGAAAATGGAAAACTTTTTCCAACTTCCTAGAAAAACAGAGGGAATCAAACGGGGCCTAAATTCAACTTGTTGTAAAAGCACTTCAAACCATAAGTAACAACGAACTCAAACGATTTTCTTCTCTTTATAAGAAAATAATTTTGAAATGAATTTTGGAGAGTTTTTATGTAAGACTCAATGTCAACGATATATGATTCATAATGGACGTTCATGATCATTTTATAGAAGATGAGAGGTTGTGAAAAGACACGCCCAAAAACTCGGTAACCTTCAAGAAGTGACGCATCCGTTGCTGTTGTCCGCTTATCACTGACCTCCCACTCAAGAGCCAGTGATACCTTTTCAGCAGAAACTTTTCCCTTGTCTGACGATGGCTTATCGCACAAGCGACGGTTTAGCTGCTTGCTTGGTGCTAGCATGCCGTTCGAGCGGCGTGTTAGCTTATTTTAGCCTATTTTCTCGTTTTCTTCCAACTTTGTACTGCAATTTCTCATTAATCTGAAATTGATTTTGAGATTTCAAATATATTACGACGATCTACTGACGAATAGAACAAGTTAGTCTATTTATTTTTATCATTTAAATACCAGATTAAATCCTAATATTTGACTGAAATTGACACAAAGTCACTTTTCAAGTTTATAATTAACCAAAAATTTTTAAACTAATTTCCAACAATCCTCCACATAAATGAAAATTCAAATATGTTCATACTATACGAAAATATGATGTATCTTAGAAAGAGTGTAAGTAGAAAAACACTGCATTAGGTAGCTTTTGGCTTGAACCTTCCTTAATGAAGTATTATCTAATTTACTTGGCTACTTGATGAACATCAGTCTTGAAGCATTTAGTCGTCGGTGTAAACCTAGATAATATTTTGGAGAGTTTTTGTAAGAGTTTTTGATGTAAGACTCAATGCCGATGATATATAATTCAAAATAGACATTCAAATGGCCCTATTTAATATTTATAGAAGAGAAGAAGTTGTGATTGAAGAGACACGTTCCAAACTCATGGAATAAAAAAGCTACCTTTAATGCATCAAATTACAAATTATTACATGTATGTTACGTAAGACGACCACCGTTAATTTTTACTACCAATAGCATTACTCATAAAAAAGTATAAAATGTGAAATTATAGATAAATATAAGCAGATTAACTGTAACATGGGAAATTGTAGATAAATCTGAGCAAAAATCATTGCGGGTTGTATAAAAGTATCGAGGGTGTTGATACTTCTTTAACTTAAAAAATGCTTAATTTTTAAGAATTTTAAAAGAAAATTATAATATACACTCCCTTGAATTTTAGCTTATGTTTGAGTTCCATTTTTCTAAAAATTCATTTTTCAAAACTTATTTACGATCACATTCTTCCATAAAATAACTTTTCACGTAGACCTAAAATTTTTCATTATTTTTCGATTACTTATTTTTTTAAAAATCACTATTCTAAAACACATTTCTCTCATAAATGAGGTCAAACGGGTGGTTAATGTGGAATACGACTGGTATTTATATAAGACAATTCTGCATGAGTGATCAAAGTCAGGTAAAGAAAATATTTACATTGTGTCTAATTAATTCTAGTGGAGTAAAAAATTGCCATATGAGTCTCTAAGGGGATTTGATTCCTTGATAGAGAGCTAAATATGCCGATAGGGGATTTGGATATTCCATTCTTCAACAAAGCCGTTGAATTGATGTGGTTGTGATGAGCAGACTCAGATATTTTATGTTGTGGGTACAAAATTAAAGTGTATTTTTTTAAAAATATATATATAATATTAATTAAAATAAGTTAATACGCATATTGATACTTTAAAAACATTTTATAATTATATCATTATCAATATTGTTAAATGAATTTTGCTACTTGTATATTTCTTTTTTATCATTTAGTTGACAAATATTGAGCTGACGACGAGTAAATCAAACTGAATGTAAGAAGTATATGAATTAAAATAAAATTCACATTTTATCTAGGAAGTAAATGATATTTAAATTTAATGCGAAAGTAATTGAAATTACATTTAATCCCTAACTATCTTAAAATTTTGACATCATAGTCCATGTAAAATTTCTTAATAAAATGATGCAAATTATATATATTTTTTAAAAATCGTGCAACAATAATAAATGTTGATTAAATAATTGTTTTTTTAGAAAAAAAGAGATAAGACGCATCTTTTAAGATGTACGTTTGATGCATATTTAATTATTTTCGATATCCATTTAGACCATACAATATGACTATAATGTAGTTCTCGAAACGAACTTCTAAATGATGTAGGCGATTTATCGATTAGGATAGTATACGATCATCGGTGAATTTTGAAAGTTTGAATATCATCAAAATTTTCTAAATACTAATACTTTATGCTTTTTGCTACGGTTGGTAGTTTCGCAAGCCATTAACGAGCAAAAAATTAGGTTATGAGTACTTCGAAATGGTATTAAGAATGCAATGTTTCGACGAGAAATAATTTGATTTGGACTTTCATTTTAAATTTAAATGAAAAATGATAAATGATAAATGATAATTGGTAAGAAACGATAAAAAGAAAGATTTATAGTTAAAATTGCAACTATAACCTTCTCATTGATATTATTTGGAATGGTCTACTTTGATACGTTGTGCTTTTTGCTACGGTTGGTAGTTTCACAAGCTATTAACGAGCAAAAAATTAAGTCATGAGCACTTCGAAATGGTATTAAGAATGCAATGTTTCGATGAGAAATATTTTGATTTGGACTTCCATTTTAAATTTAAATGAAAAATGAGAAAAAAAAATTTGGTAAGAGACGATAAAAAAGAAAGAATTATAGTTAAAAAATTGCAACTATAATCTTCTCATTGCAAGGGAGGATGAACTAGTTCACGTTGGCCAACTCAGTGATAGTTGATCCACCTAAATATCAAGCAGTTCAACGTTCATTTAAAATTTAGTAGTCGAAAAGGTAGTCTAGATCGTCTCTCAATTAGGGGTGGCAAATGGGCTCAAGTCACCGGCTCAGCTTGACTAGGGCTTGCTCGAGATCGTATTGATATGAGTTTGAATTTTTTTTCGTAAAGCGTTAGTTTATTATTATTATTATTTTTTTAAAGCCAATTCGTGCTTGGCTCGTGTTCACCCAAGCTAAAGGGCCAAGCCGGGCCGAGCCGAGCATTGTTTGTAGACTAGGCATTGGGGCGTTTAAGCCAGCTCGACCCAATACCACCCCTCCTCTCAACCAAAGGGTAAAGAACCAAATTCAAAATACGAACTTTGGAACGAAGACAGCTCTTTTATTTTCAAAGAACAGACATAACCGATATCATTAGATTGAAAAAGCTCAAATACTTGACACGAGTAAATGAAACATACTAGGATATTTGAAAGTCAAACGGAGACGGTACAGAAGTTCAACGACAGAATAAGGAACCTGTAGGTGGAATGGAAAAATTACAAAGCTTTTAAGATATCTTCGGCACTGGAAACTGTGAATTCTCCACCAGCCTCAATATTAGCAACCTTCACCTTCAAGTCCTCAACCAGGAGAGCAAACCTCCTGGACCGTGTGCCAAGCCCTTTGTCCGAGAGGTCAAGCTCAAGACCAAGTGCCTTAGTGTAACTTGCAGAGCCATCAGCTAAAAACTTCACATGCTTATTGTCAGGGTAAGTTTTTGCCCATGCCTTCATCACAAATGGGTCATTGACTGCAAACGAGAAACGAATAAAAGGTTGAACCTCAAATAATCGCCCTAAGTAAAATCATTAATTCTCTGCTGCGTAGAGAAAAGAAATTGGTAATTCTACAGATATATTACTAATTTAATTTAGAGATATATTTTCAAAGAGCTGAAATAACTTCAGATGTCGAGCCTCTTCACAGTAACAATCGCAAGACACTGAAAGACATCGCCTTATACGAGGGCCTTCACAGTTATAATATAAAGACAGTTTTGGCATCAAATTTTAATCACACAGTTTCAAACAAATATCCAAACCAGCAGCCCACCTAGTTCCCAGTTCTTTCGATCAAACAATGGTCTATAATTCCAATAAAGAATTCACAGGGCTCTTTAGGAGCTTACAAGTTACGGTAAACAATCTAGTTGAATTGACAAATACGAGATTGTAGGCATGTTTGGCATGGCTTTTGAAAAGTCAATTTGAGACCCAAAAGCAGCTTTTTGATCCATTTGGCCAATTATATGGAAGTGTTTTGCGAGTTAGCTATAGCTTCCTCTAAATGCACTTCTGGAATAGGGAGTGGTTTTAAAAATTAGTTTTCAAATAAAAAATAAAAGGAAAGGTAAAAGTCATGCTGACCGGGCCTAATTTTTTTTTTTTTTTAATGTACTCATAAACCAACTGTGAATCTTAGCTTGTTTTCGAGTTGGCTATCATAGTTGACATCACTTGATGAAAATGTATACCATCATCAAAAAATGTGGACTCCTTATGCAGAATAACTACAAACGAATTCTCAATTTAGGAGTACAAGATAATTTCAAGCTCTAATTAGAACTTTACCAATTCATTTACATTTTCTACATGGCTAATGAACAAAGATTACATCACTTTTTCCAATGCTAATTTTGCAATGATAAACAAAATTCCTACTATATAATTTATAGATGATTTAGATATATAGCCCCCGTTTGTTTCCCATTTTCTGCAAAAGTAGAAAAAATGTGACCGTTGCCTTTGAACAGTGACTCTTGCCACTGAAAATATGGGAGGAGCAAGTCAAATGTTACGGGAAATGGCAAAATCAACTTCACGAAAACAATTATTTATTACTTCAAACAATTTTTTAGAAGAAAAGCATAATAATGATCCAAACAGTTCAATAGTAGAGAAGGTTCAGTCAAAATACATACAAATTAATGTAGATATTTAATCCAGAATCATTAGAAAATAGCCCATAAAAAATGGATTTCATACCACTAATACACAAGATTTCATCGACACCCTTTGACTTCAACTCGTCAGCCTTTTCGATGAACCCTGGCACATGCTTCATGCTGCAAAACCAAAAATGCACAAAACTAAAACCCAAGCACTTGTATAATCCGCCCAAAATTGACCCAATCAAAAACAAATACTTCAAAAATAAAATAAAATAATTGCCGACCCATTTGGCCAGCGAGCTGCCGATGATTACAGATCGAAAATAACCTGCAAGTGGGAGTGAAAGCACCGGGAACGGCAAAAAGAATGACCTTTTTGCCGGCAGCAAGGGAGTGAATTGAAACGCTCTGGAGTCGATCATTCTCATCGAAATAAGCTAGGGTTCCATCTGGAATTGAGTCACCAACTGCGATCGGAGCCATTGATTCGTTCAATACAGTTATTGTACAGTAATATTCAGTACAGCAACAGTTATAATTTTCGAAGAGCAAGGCAGGAACCACCGTCCATATATATAGGAGTTTCAATGGTGGACGTGAAATGAGCTATGAATTTTAGTTAAAGAAATAATTTGGCATCCGCCAATTACAATAATTACGGGGTAACTGATGACGTGGCAAGTATGTGCTCCATATGGCACGACACGGCTGCTAGCCGGCTGATTATGTTTTTTTATGAGTGCGGCAGATGATAAGTTAATAAGGACAAATTGATCAATTCTTAGGTTACATTTTTTATTACCATAAATAATTTCCTAATATAGCGCTTAACTCGTGGCTAAAATGGGTTGATCGATTTGAATAGACTTTTCCTTAAGGCTAGGTTCGTTGTGGTTGAATCGCTTAGTCCACAAATACGATCCATATTTAGTCTAAATAATCTTTAAAATTTGAGAACTGAGCTCGTAAATTTATCAACTGCGTCATTTCTAATTCTTCTTATTATCTCTCTTTTTCCTTTGAAATTAACTAAATTTAAAATCAAACCAAAATTGAACAAAGTACACATTCTAGACTTCTAGTTGACTTGTTTGCAAATTATATAGTTAAATTGTTTGTAAATATAAAAATAGACATTTATATAAACTTTTATTGATATTTATGACCATTTTAGTGACACATCTTTCATTCGTAAAAATTCTAGAAACCTCCCTAGACATGAATTTCCCACCTTATACCCTTCTCTCTTAAGCTATATGGTTTATACTTTCTCATTTGTCTATTTCTTAATTTAATTAAGCAAAAAAAAAAAAAATAGTTTAATTTTTTGAACTTTTTATACAGTGGTTTCGTTTAAACCATAAAATAATTATTTCCCATTTGAAAAAAAAAAAAAAGAATAAACTAAAGTTGATTTAAAATATATATACTAAAAAAAAGAAAATTACTAGAAAAAGGAACTAAAAGAAATCTAAGCTTTAATGTTATTGTTGACCCTAAAAAATGATATATAGGGCCCACTCATGCCAAGTCAAGCACAATTCTGACGCGTTCCTATAGGAATAATGGTGATAATAATGAGAAAATGAACGAGAGGTACTTTGCGGCGAGAGACAAAAATATTCGAGTTCCGGCGGGTGAAATAAAAACAACCGCACTAACAACGATTATGGGATAAAAACTAAACTAATTTATGTGATAACAAACAGGAATATATGGAATGATAGATGAAATGTTGGTATATTTCCTTCAAGAGTTTATTTTCAATATAAGATGGCCAATCTTTCCATCAATTATCCAACCTCCCTTTTTATTACACGGATGATCTATTTATATTGCCTTGGCAGACTGGTGACCGTTGGATCGGAACCATGTGACTTCATCTCCCTAACTAAAACTTCACATCACTGTCTATTCATACAATTAATATATTGATAAATGGCCACCGCCCAATACAATAGGCTGATATACTAATAAACTTTATTACAAATGTTATATCAATCACTTTTAAGAGATTTTCAAATCTATTACAAGAGACAGCGTCGACTTCATGAGTTTCGGATGAGTTTGAGAGCCTCGGAAATATCTTTTGAGGTGGTTCTCTAAGTTGAGAGCTTCAACTCCTTTCTTTGCTTCTTTAGGCAGTGCGCCAGCAAGCACTTCGGCTTGTAGAGCAAGTATTTCGATTTTGAGGTCGGTTTCAGCAAGCACTTTGGTTTGTAGAGTAAGGACTTCAGTTTGTTAGACCTTTTCATAATTTGACCTCAAAAGTCTTTGTTTGACTTTTTGCCTACGTGGCTTGTTACGATGCACTTTTTTTTGAGCCTCGAAGGTGAGGCGTAACAATTATGATTATTTATTTTATTTCTATTTTAAAGTTATGATTATATTATTTAAATTTTCTACACAAAATATAATATAAATGTCATGAGTATAAAAATAAAAAAACCAAAAAATGTTACCATACGAAATCAAGTAATAAAATATTTAATTGGAAAAGCTAAAAGGGTTGTTTGACAAATATAATCATAAATCTCGTGAAAAATATAGTTAAAATTAATATTTAACTTTAGCATCAACTTTTTTTATTTTTTTCATTTTTTTTTTAAGTTTTCCCAAACCTGCCCGATTTCCTCAACAACGGAAGGAACAACTTTCAAGACCACACACTTTGGGAGCCAAGAGAATTTCGCCACTGGTGAAGGGGAAAATCACATCGTGTTTGGCCCTCATTTTTAGCAAATTTAATTTTGACCACATATTTTATGGTGTCCATAACTTTTATCAAATTTTCACTTATAAAATTACATTAACTTTTATTATAATATATTTAAAATAATTTTTTAAACAAAATCAAATAGGAGTGCAGTTTCAATATTGCACGATGGTGTTGAAGAATTATTGCCCCCAAGTCCATGAAGTTTCAANTTAATTTTGACCACATATTTTATGGTGTCCATAACTTTTATCAAATTTTCACTTATAAAATTACATTAACTTTTATTATAATATATTTAAAATAATTTTTTAAACAAAATCAAATAGGAGTGCAGTTTCAATATTGCACGATGGTGTTGAAGAATTATTGCCCCCAAGTCCATGAAGTTTCAATCAATTTTATTAAGTTATATTTATTGATATATTAATTATTTTCAGGGATATCAATAAGCAAGTTAAGGTCGAGGCAGCCCTCCTCTTCCCACCTCATTTGGAGATTTTCGAAGAGGCGGAGTTGGGGTGGGAAGGGGATTAGAATATATCTATTTACCGTGTCCAGGTGATTATTTGTTTATTTTTAAAATATAAATTTGAAACATAAAAGTACAATAAAAGTCTCGTCCCTACCTTAATTACCTAAATGCGGCGACGCAATGCAGAGCAATATTTTGATATATATATATATTTATATAT
>CAIGRP010032090.1:0-17424 GCA_903798385.1 Fraxinus cuspidata
TTGTACTTTGGATTTTGTCATTTTTCGTCACCTCTGACTTCTTAACTTCAATTCCTTTTTCATTCATAGAATTTTACCAATTAAACATAAAATACAACAATTTAGAATATATTTTGTCAAAAGAACTATCAAATATTATTATTTTAGGTCCCAAATAAGTGTAAAAAATTACACTTATCAATTATCATAATTGATTATGGGAAAACCAGTAAGGTACATGCACAATTGGGTTGAGGTTGCACCTTCTCCTATGATTTCACCTAAAAAAAAAAAACTTCTAATGCGCCAAAGCTCAAGACGATTGCAGAAAAAGTATCGGAAAAAATCTATGTTATAAAATTTTGAATTTTGCCATTTTCAATAATTTTCGCTTTCTTCTTTCGATTCCTCGTTGAACCATTGATTTTTACTTATATAACATAAAATACAACAATTTAGAATATATTTTGTCAAAAAAACTATCAAATATTATTATTTTAGGTCCCAAATAAATGTAAAAAATTACACTTATCAATTATCATAATTGATTATGGGAAAACCAGTAAGGTACATGCACAATTGGGTTGAGGTTGCACCTTCTCCTATGATTTCACCTAAAAAAAAAAACTTCTAATGCACCAAAGCTCAAGACGATTGCAGAAGAAGTATCGGAAAAAATCTATGTTATGAGAAAGGGGGTGATTTAACTTGTTCTGGTTTTGCTTGCTTTCACATGTTATATATTAAATTTTCATTATTTGACATGAAAAGGCAAGTCCTTCGCGTAGATGGTTTGTCCATTATAATGCACGATATTACTTCTCAACAAATGCGTTCCAAGGAGAATTTGCTTCGATCAAGGACAATGTTGGAGGAATTGAGATTTTGAAAAGGCCATTTGCGCCTGTCTTCCTACAATCTTTCACAAGAGGTGAGTGAGAGGTGGATATCATAAAGAAAGAGATTATTAGAACGAAAGTACAAGTGAAGTCATTCTTTTGGTATATGTTAAGTGTTTGACAAAGTTGATTTGGCTAGAGTTTAGGTTATCCATGTTCTATGTAAATTCAAATAGTATCTTTGATTTCGATTGTGTATCAATTGTGTTGCTTCCTTGTGATGCGCATACGAGTTTGTGAAGCTAATTTATCAATGTTTCTTTATATCATTAGAATAGAACTCAAGGTTGTTAGTCAGAGTCCTTGAGCATAATATCATTAATTCATTGTCCAATGCCTATTACAAGTTTTCGTCATAAAGGGATCGAAGAGAACATGTCATTAAATTAAACTCAAATTAATTTATACTTGTATTACCGAATTTACCACACGTGTGTTCTGCAACATTTGCAAGTGTTCACGTGTAAACTTTCATTCCCAAGACTCTACCAGGATCTAAAACCTAGAAATGTAAGAGTTTGAAGCTCGCTCTCTCATATCCCAACCAACTCTTGTCGACTCCAAAATAAAGTGAGCAAGAAAAAGCAAAAGAAAAGTAAGAAATGAACAGAATATTTGACAAATCAGCTTTTGGGTTTTTAAATAAAGTAATGGGTTAATTTTAAAACATGATAGACGTGGATGGCGCAACAACTATCTCGTTGAGTCATGAAATCGAACAAGAAATGCTTAGAGACCGGTAGATATTGAAGGGGAAAAAAAATGTTCAGAGGCCTTATTCTTCTATATGATCAATAATTTAGAAGCGTTGATGCTGTGTATTCAAAGATTTAATTTTTTTCAATCAAGTTTCTGCATTTTATATTAGCTGAAAGAATATATACACAGCGTTTTCACCTCTTCAATCAATACTGTCGCAGAAAAAAAAAATCCATATTCTCTGTTCTCAAATTGAAGTATTTCCATTATTGTTATTAAACCCAAACCACCCTCTAATGGCTGAAATTCGAATCCGACACCCGTTCTCTCTTCCGCCGCCGCCGCTTCCTCCTCTTCCACTACCGTCGATATCACCTGGCGATCCCCCACAGCCGCCTTCTACACCGCTCACTCCTTTCGATCCCAGCCAAAGTAAGTCTCTCTCTTAAAGTTTTATAAATTTTCCATTAGTTTTTTTTTTTTTTTACGAAAGCCCGTTTTTCTTGATGATTACAGACCTATCTCTGATTTTAATTTACTCTTTCATGTGTTTACTAGTTTCTTTTTGTTAATTTTTAAAAGTCTTCTAGGTTGTTAAATCGTAAATTGTACTTATTTGATTAGTGTATGTGATGTGCATGGTTTAGCATTTTTTTATTTTGATTGAAGGATTTGTGTAGTAGAACTTTTGTGAACACGATTTCCAAATACATGAAATTGAGGAAGAATTAGATTTTTATTCCGTCCTCTGTGTAGTCGAGGGTTTGGTGATCGACCCAAAAGTATGTAGATTATTCAAAAGCTTATATTGGTGAAAATAATTGATTTTCTCTAAATTCTTTGAGAATGATATGCTGAATACCGATCTAAGGGAAATAAATGAATTCAATACAGAGAATTCTGTAGGGATCAGAATTGATATTCAAATTTTGTTGTGAAAATTAATATCCGGATATGGTTCTTTAAATTTTTTGTAGTGTTGAGTCTTTCGCCAAGCTTCAGGCTTTGAAGTGAGGTGTAGTTTATAATGCAATGACAATAGAATATGCTTCTTATGGAAATTATGCATGTTAGCATCTCACATGGGAACATTTGTTTTTCTGGTTCTTGTAAGTGATTGGTATTATCAGAAGGAAGGTGTTGATTAAACACTTGGCAGCAGTATACCATGCAGATTGCCTCACATACTGCCAGGAACTTTTGGAACTTCAAAGCAAACCTGAAGATGTAAGGAATATCACACCAATTTTGTCGTGCCCTTTTTCTTTTTTAATTGGGATTCTGCCTTTTGAAGTATGAAGTATCCTAGAGTTTGTTTTTCCTTTTCTGAACCACTAGAATTTGTCTGGTAATAAAATATTGATGGATGCTTTATATAATCTTCTTCTTCTTCTTCTTTTTTTTCTTTGGTGGAATTTGATGGATCACCTGAAGAATTATGAATTATTAGGAAGTACATGATAAAGCTCGTAAGAGGAAAATTTTGAAGGGATGTGTCCCTTGATAGTAGCTCACTCGAATAAATTGGATAAGAATTACAATTTTTAGACCATCAAAGGTAACAGGATTTTTAGTTATAGAAAGACTCAACAGAACGTGCGCCCAATTCATGTTGACTGCAAAAATTTGCTAGTTAGGTCCTAGATAATTAGTAGTGCTTAAAGTGTGAAAGTGTAGTGGATTTTATCTTTGGCACGCTACCCTCCTCAACTCCCAAAAAATAACATAAAAAGGAACCAGCTAGTTCATATTAACAATTTTAGGCACATTGTCACTCCTTTTTTGAACTCATTACACATCACACCTCCAAATCTTATGCATTTTGATGCTGCCATCACACTCGAAAAATCCCGTGGAAGCAACAAAATCACAATTACCCCCAAGTAATAGTACTCTACCCTGCAATTATCTTTACCACCAAAAAAGTGATGCCATATACATGCCAGTGCTATTAAAATGGCAATCCTGTCACTTCTCTTCCTTTAGCCCAAGTGTTTAACTGCTAACTAAATTTTGGTGCCAAAAGGACCAATAATCATGTGGTACTATAAAAAATTGGCAGCCAGTGTGAAGCTACCATAAATGGCACGTGTCATGCATGTGGTTACTCTTTCCTTTGTTAAATGGGAAGGAGAAATGGTTGGTGAAAATTGCTACTTTCTTAAACTATTCTTGGATGTTCGGTGGTGTTTTGTTGTTTCCAGTGGGTAAGTCCCAAAATACAGAATTATGTTGTTGATGTGTCAAAAGCTCATGTGAAGCTGCCAAGAAATATCACGATGGTCAGGTTGTGGCGAAGTTGTAGAAATGAGTTGGCTACTTGCTCTTTATGCGTTTCTCGGTGTGTTTGTGGATGCGTTTGGGATTGAGTTTGAGTTTGGGTTGGGGTGTGGGCTGCCTAAATTGTTTCCGCCAGGGGTTGGGATAGAGAGGCAAAAGTCTGGATGTAAAAGATGAATAATTCCGTTTGAAGTAACAGCCATTGTATGAGATAACTATACCGTCTGCCTCTGTTGGAAATACACTCAAATTGTGAGTGATGATATATCTAATTCTAGTCATTTGATTAAAAAAGTTTGACTGTCTCTCAGTTCGTAAGTGTTTTGGCTAATCCATTCTAGTAACCTACTTTTGTGATTACTCCCTGTATGGTGAATAAATTATTGTTGGTCCCTTGTAAATTTGATCCTTGAAGTGCACAGACTCCTAAGTGAAGATTTAGTCCACTATCAAATTTTCACAACTACTTGATATTTTACCCATGTTGGTTTGATTGAATAAAAACTAAAAATTTCATAGGCATAAAATGGTTAAATATTTTACATAATAAGGGTTGCTGTTTGTGTAGGCCACTATTGTGAAGTTGGCCTTGTTATATATAGAATTAGTTACGTAATAGAACTACTTAGTAAGTTACACTTACATATCTCAATATTGTGTATCTCAGAGCACCATTCTCTCTCTTTTTTTATTTTTATTTTTGTTTTTCCTTTCGTACTAATTTTAAGTATTCAATTTTGCTTCAGTGTGGAATTTTCTTATTTTAGAATTCATTTGTGTTTTGAGTGTGGAATTTTCTCTATAGGCGATGACAACCCATTAGCAGTCTACCTTTATATCTAGGATGAAAGTATCCTCGTGTGTTGTGATCTTTGATTTCTATCTTGATGTTATATTTATCGATAGTTGATCTTTTTCAAAAATTGTGTAGCCATTTAGAGACGTAAAAACTCTACAGCATTCAAGGAAAGAGATGACGAAACACCCTAAACGCCTGAAAAAGTTCCGCTAGGGATTAATGTCAATGTCAGGTTCAAATCCTAACCTGTTCTTCCATTTATGTTGTGTGTCTCCATATTCTTGGTTTTGTTCCAGAAAATTATTCGCAGGTCAACATTCTTTCAATTTTCTAAAATTCAATCTGTGTCTGATTGTTTATGCATCCGAGGTTATAATTCCTAACTCTGCTTTATACTTGGTCTGTAGCAGGATGTTGATTTTTGACATCTTACACGAGTTCGTTTTGCAAGTTGTAGAACAACTGGTGCTGTTTGTACCCAATACAAAGTCTATTTTTCAACCAATGTATACAGGTGGGTGGCATTGTCATTTTGATGTAGTTGGTTAAGCATTCCTACTTCATGACGCGAGTAGTCAAAATGACTGTTGCGCGCAAGTATTGTTCAGAATACTTGAGTTTTAAAGATGCTGGAAGAGCATAAACGAGCGCCACCACCTAGTGTTCAGTAGTTGTATTGCATGGACAAAATGAGGTTTAACTTGCTTTTTTGTTGACTTAAATGGTTGTGTATATTCTGGGCTTAATTGTCTCCTTTTCTTGTTATTTGCAGTTAAATTTAGATATCCTTTTCAAATTCTTTTGTCCCTTATACTTGGGGAAATTCGTAGGTGATGGCATGTGTTGTGCTGTCTAGATATTAAGTTCGAAAGTGATTACTCTTGTATATACACGTCATTATTTTGTATCCGAATTTGATAATTGTAGGAATAAATAATTCGTTGCGAAAAGGTGAGTATGGGATAGAAAATTGTAGATATTTATTCAAGTGAGCTACTAAAAGCAAACTTATTCTAAGTTATATTAGGATATATTTGGTATATTAAGATAGAGAAACAGATGCTATAGCTTGAGTAGAATATCAGAAAAAGTGAACTGAGAGAGAGAGAGATTTGATAAAAGAAAAATACATGAGCCGTTCCATTTCTCAAAAAATAAAAAATAAAAAAAATTGAAATCTTTTGGTAGCAAACATTTCCCAGGATGATATGTGCAGAATAGCGTGTGTATTAAAGGGCAAACGGGATCCCCATTATTGGTACGTTCTACAAGGAACACCAATTGCTTTATTTTTGATCGTTGGATTGTGAATCAGTGATTGTTTTCTTACAAGAATAATCTGGATTTTTGGATTCATTTTATTTTATTTTTTGGTGGTGGGGCGATAGGTTAGATATGAACCAAATCTAAGTATAATGGAATCTTGAAATTAACCATATTTTATTATTAAGAAATAAAAACCGACTTTTGAATAAGAATAGTTAGGTATTTTAGATTCGGATATCGTGGTGCACGGGTGATGTTCGAATGAGAATGTCATTTTGTAGTAATTAACGATGAGAAGGTTACCTTAGCTTGAATACTAAAATTCCGCATTCGTCAATTAGTCCAACAATTGCGAGTATTAGCGCAAACCTATTTTTCATGTACAGAGAAACACGTAATTCCTCCTCCTCCTTCTTTTCCCTTATGTCGTTGCAAGTATAAAGGCATGTTCTCTTTATCGTTTTCAAGAAATTTTTTGTTTTTGATTTTACAAAATAGTGAAAACGCGTTCTCTTTTCTATTTTTGAAAATGCGTTTTTGAAAACAAGTTAAAAATTTACAAAAGAAACTCGAAACGACAAATTTCTATTTTTGAAAACAAGTTAAAAATTTACAAAGAAAACTCAAAACAACAAATTTGTCGTTTTGAGTGTTTTCAATTATAATCAAATCAAAATTTTCAAAACACATTTTGGGTGTTTTCAAAATGCCAAAAAGAACANTTTCGAAAACGTGTTTTTGAAAACAAGTTAAAAATTTACAAAGAAAACTCAAAATGACAAATTTGTCGTTTTGGGTGTTTTCAGTTATAATCAAGTCAAAATTTTCAAAACACGTTTTGGGTGTTTTCAAAATGCCAAAAAGAACACATTATTAATAGTCTTAAAATGGACACCCAAAACACAAAATTCAAAATGAATTCAAAATTCAAAACACAAAACTGAAATACAAATAGAACAGCCCTTAAGTAATTCACATTAGAAGGGAATCTAAATTGTGTTGTTTACTTGCTTTCGTTTCCATACCGTGTTATTAAAAGTGTAATTTAAATCCCTAACATACACATTGTTATGTGCAGTGTTGTACAATGTAAGTAGACATGCAATCTATTTAGCTCTCGTATGAGATTTTTCTCATAGCCAAAAGGTAGCTTTATTCATGCCGTCTTTTCTGATTATTTATATGTTCCCTTCCAAGGGCGAAAGAAAACATCTGAGGGGGCAAATTAAAAAATAAAAATTAATTGCAGGAGCAAAAATTAAAAATTACATGATTTTTTTTGGAAAAACTAGAAAAAATTCTTGGAATTTAGTGTGGGGGCAGCTCACCCCACAATAAATCCGCCCATGTTCTCTTCATAGCAATAACAATATTCAAAGTCTGTAAGTCACTACTAAAAAATAGATTTTAACACACGGATAACATTCGTTGGTAATCAAAAATGGGTTATCATTTGGTAAAAGTAATCCATTTTCAACTAGATTAATCAACAACGGAGTTTTCGTTTGGAAATAATTTAGGAAAAAAACTAAAAAATGAAAATTGCAAAAAAGGGAGGGAAGAAAAGAAAAATACTTGAGGAAAATATTCGAGATCTTCTTTGTTTTTGGTTCGTTGATCCACAAAACAAGTTTCAAATTCAAAGTGAAGTCTTAAATTATAACATGGCAGAATTATTTCTTACATAAATAATTAATTAGTTGAATATAAACAAATCCATGGTTTGAATTTTGTGTCCAATGATGATCTATAATCTTTGATAAATAAAACAAGAATCAATCCTCTAATTACGTGGCACTAAAAGGATTTATAATGAATTAATGCTAAATTAATGTTTTATTCATATAGACATCGAAATTAAAATTGAATTTATTAAGTATTTTAATTTATTTATGTTGTCATTTTCAGTTTGACTATTCACGTCACTCCCGTTTGGTATAGTTCAATCTGGTCTCAAAAGACAAATTTAGTTTGATCGTCCGTCCACATCAATTTGTTTTATATCCATTAACATTTGTCATCTCCAAGAGAAAACAATAAAATAATCTAAAGAAAAGTTAATTAAAATAAAAGTTAAATATTTTTAAAGTAATAAAATTAAGTGTTAAATATAAATAGCTTATTGGAGTACTTCAAAATTTTAACTCTCTAAATTTATAGATGTTATCCAAATGATAGAATATACTCTTTAAAAATAGAGTTTCTTGGAGATACTCTTAAAAGATAATTTTTTTTTAAATAAAACAAGTCATGAATTAAAGACTTTAAACAGGTCAAATTGTAGGTCGGGTTGAATAATTAATTATTATACTATTTTTAGGAAAATTATAATTTGCTTCCTTTACAAGGATTTAGAATTAATCGTACATAAGTACAAAATTTGTTTTCGTTTAGCAAAAAGCCACAACATGTTACGTTACGTATTAATCATTGAAAAAAAAAAGAGAGAGAGAGAGAGAGCACGAGTGGGTTAATATTATTATTTATTTACATATTTTATTTTTCACTCTACTCGAGACTTCTTATTAATTATTTAAATATTCAGTAAATCATCAGATTAAAGAATTAATTGAATTTCATTGAGGCTTTTTGCTAGATTTTGAATCAGTTTTTTTTTAGATATTCTACATAATTACATTTTTTCCTAAAAGTTTTTAATTAAATATACACTTTATTTTTAATAATTTGAAAAAAGTTTACCTGAGGCAAAAATGAGGATTATTTAAGGAATGTTCGAAAGATAGTTGAGGTGTTATTCTATCTTGTGATATAAAAAAGGACACGAACTTTTGCATATAAGTAAAATGTACAAGCTAAAAGAAGAGAAGAGATGCTCGCTCATCATGTATGTTTGCCATCTGAACAATGTATTTAATTTTTACAATTTAATTAATTACTGTCTTTTAAATGTTGGTTGATAGTTTGGATAAAAGGTTTATCCCTTTAAAAAAATTAATTAATTCATTGTGACACTTAATTTTAATTATTCATTTCACTTTCGTAATCGCATTGACATATTTAAATTTGATTAAATGAATACTTCATTAAATTTATTTTTCATTTAATCTATATACGTGACTAACACAAATTTTTATAGCATTAAATATATTTATAAAATTTAACTTTCTACCACTTATTAAATCAACATTTATTGTAATATGAAAACTTGCATATATAAAACTATCGAATAAGTTTTTGACCCACACAAAAAGCATGATGTCTTAATCTTTTCATGGAAGTTCATTGCATGTATGCGTTTCGATCCTAGTTATTGTTTTGACATGCATATGCTCGTTCAAATTTGTGGTTAAGTATCGTACTTGAACTTTAAAATAAACGTTAGAAATTTTGAAAGCTCTGGACTTTATGTGTATGTGCAAAAGAAATATAGTCAATCATATTTTTATTAAAGGAAATATATTAATTCGCCGGATAATTTGTTAGCAAAATTGGAATATAACTATCCAAAAAGAGTAAAGAGGTGACTCTCTCGTTGATTTCATATATACTAAAATCACTTGGTATTTCATTTGATAGTGAGCATGGAATTTAATTCTAGGTAATTCAATAGAAATTGTTAATTAAATATGTTTAATTGATTTAATTTTCAACCTAGAATATATTATATCCGTCTATTTTTTATTGGTGTGTAGATGAGAGATGATGGATACATGAGAGAGAGTCATAGTGAGTGAATTACCAGAAAAATACAAACTACATCTCCATAAAGAAAATAGTTTCCTTATTTTCAAGAAAAATATGGCCACGTGAGCAAAACAAGAAAAATATTTTTCGTGAAAATTTTGTCAATCAAACAGTACAAAAGTATGAAATTAGGTAAAAAAAAAAAAACACAATTTTCATAAAAAATATTGACAATCAAACGCCCCCTAAAAGAAAAAATAGAGTTGGAAAATGAAATAGAACACAAACTCTCAAGGAGTGGAAGGGATTTCTCTATGAAAATATTTGAGATACAAAGAGCTCTTGTATAAAAAACATAATATCATAGCGAGCAAATGTAAGTTTCAATCAACAAGTCTGATCGTTCTTTTAACAAGACTAGTTATAAATATTTTTACTTTATATAAAAGTACACTAGTCCAATTCATTGCATGAATAATGAAGAATCGATAGTTCATAAACAATAAATTTTTTTATTTATAACATATTCTCTTAAAAGAAAAATAGATATTCTCTCAAGTAACCTATAATCGCGTGCCTACGGAAGAATTGGTGAGTCAGAGCAATAACTCTATGGTCAAATATTTATATGTATTCTCTTAAGAGGAAACTTAGGTATTCCCTCAAGGCTCAAGTCACCCCAACTGCGTGCTTATTGAAGAGTCGATACCCATAGGCAATGACGATTAAGTATTATTCGTAAAGGATTCCCTTCAAAGGGAATTCAAGTATTTTCTCGAGGTACTTTCAATCACATGCCTATTTGCAGTGATCGGGGGGGCAGCCCATTTAATTTTTTTTTGTGTAACTTTATTCTTTTTACATATAAGCCCGGCTTGTAATCCGGTCTCAGATCAGTTCCTGCCTATTTGTAGATAATAACTCTTTAATCAATTTATAAAATTCGAGTCCAAAGAAGATGAGATACAAAGAGCCCTATGGCCCGCTATAATAGAGAACAATTTATTCAATCAAATCCGAACAAGAAACAAAAGACATTTGTAAATAACAAGTCTATTGGATATGTTCTCGGCCCTCCTCATATTGACTTCCCCGGTCCCCTCAACCCTTACCCTCAACACCCCAACACCAAATTTTATTTATTTTATTTCATTTTTGCATTTTTCACTCTCTTATTCTCTCTCAATCTCTCTATAAATGAACGTACCCCTACCCGCCCCACCTCAAAACATTGAAAATACATTTTGCACCCTTCTTTCTTCTTGTACCCTTCATCTGCAACTTTTTTAGTGAGTTGAAGTACATATTTCTGCATTCAGACGAATGACAGAAGTTTATAAAAAAAGTGTTCGCATGTATGACAAGAGAAAATAGAAAAAAGGGGTTTTTTTTTTCCTTCTTAAAGTAGACAAAAATGGAAGGAGGTATACATACAGATGTAGATACAACAGCTTTCAAGCCATCTCCAGCGTTGCACCAAATTTTGCACCATTTTGCACCAAACTAAAATTCATCTCCAACCATTACACCCAAATTTACACCAAATGAAGAGTGTTTAATCATTTTCTTTTCTTTTCTTTTTTTATTCTTAGTAATTTATTTATTCGGAATATTATTTATTTATTTATTTTAAAAATATATAAATTACTAAATAAATAATTGCGTTAAGTTAAGAAAAATATTAAATTCATTAATAAATATATTATTAAAACATATTAAATTACTAAATATGAAGTCGAAAAATCATTGCAATTTAATTCTCGAAATTCATATGTTCTTCTCACAAATGATTGATTAATGTATTTTGAAGTGCAATGTGAGCCTCTTTATCATTGATTTGTCTATGACGAGCAAGAAATTCTTGAAAACGATGATTTTCATCTTCAACCAACTCAACTTTCGGACTTGGCGCTTTCGTCCATTCCTGATTTGGTGCATCAACAATACGTTCGTCCTCGATAATCATGTAGGTATGTGGTTATTGTAACATATTTCGTGTTAACTATAAGTATTCATGTTAGTTATATTTTAATTTTTTTAACTCTTATTTTAATTAATTCAGTAAATAACATTTAAAATTTATTTTAAATGTAAATAATAATACTAATAATATCTTTAATAATAATAATAATAACCATAATCATAATAATATAATTGTATTAAAAAGTATATAACAAAAATAACAAAAATACCCTCCAACAATTCTTTTGGCAAATTAAAAAAAGGGCAAATTGTACTTTATACCATTTTGGAAAAATTGTGCAAAGTATGGTGTCACATTGGAGCACCTTTGCACCAAATTTTGGTGTTATAGTGTCTCCATTGGAGATGGTCTTAGAGACTGCTTGTCACTGTCATGAAAGAATCCTTACGATCTTCGTCTTGCTTTCTCTGTTGGCATTGGTGGCCTCCTCTTTGGCTATGACACATGTCACATTTCATCTCCCACACACTCGTCTATATATGTATGTACCTATCACGACCACACCTATGTTTTTCATAGCCAGTTCCAAGTCCGAGTAAAGAAAGAGAGTTGCAGTATACGTGTGCATATATCTCAACTGCCTTTGTTTTTCATAACGGTTCCGGTTCTAAGTAAAAAAAAAGAGGATCGAAAGAGTTACAGTAGATCGATAAGTTGTCACCTACAAGTGACTCGCAAGATTTAGTAATGAATTGAAATCGAGTGGCAAAAAAGGATTAGCATGTTACGGACCCTAAATTATCGAAAATAAGACTTATTTTGTTGTGTGTATATAAATGATGCAGGAGTTATATCAGGTGCACTTTTGTATATGAGATGACTTCAAGTCTGTGGATAGGGAGACTGTTCTGCATGTTAGTAGAACAAAAATTTATCAATATTATAAAGGAATTAATTATAATGTCCTACTGATATTGGTATTTCACCTCCTTTTCTGCTATAAATTGCCAACTTTATAATTATTTTGTCGGATAATAAGAAGTGACTAATAATTTACAGACATAGGAATTAAAGAAAAAAATTGTTTATATAAATATTTAATTAGTATTGACTTTCTTAGTACAATCCCCAATAAATTTTCTTAGCTGTTCTGGTTAATGAGTATATGATACAGTATGTTTAGTCATGCGTAAAATCAAGTCAAACTTTATTTACTCATTTTGACAAATCTAATTTTCAAATGGGTTGTTCAAAGTCTTCAGTCAGATTTTGAACCATAATCGATATGCAACTACATTAATAAAATGTGGTTCTTGTTGCTTTGTATCTCGTTAGGTGAATAAAGTAAACATAAAGTTGGACAGACTCCACTATTCCAAACAAGCCATACTAGATTACTAGTACTACAGTTTAGTTAGATTTCTGTCTAGCCTTTTCAACTAGATTTTGCAACCTGGTGGTGCTCTTACAACCTTTAAACATGTCGATGATTTGTATAATATTCATTAATGAAGTAACTGAACACCTTTTCTACTCACCTAAATTTGAATGTTGAGCATGCTTCATATTTGTTCAATAGGAAAGCATTGTGAGCATGGCAGTTGCTGGAGCCATCATAGGGGCTGCCATTGGGGGATGGTTGAACGACAAATACGGAAGGCAATCCGCCATCCTCATTGCTGATTTCCTCTTTTTCGTTGGAACGGTTCTTATGGCTTCAGCTCCTAATCCTGCTCTTCTCATTATCGGGAGGGTTTTCGTTGGCCTTGGGGTCGGGATGGCGTCCATGACAGTCCCATTGTACATCTCGGAAGCATCTCTAGCGAAGGTCAGAGGTGCCATAGTCAGCACCAATGGATTCCTCATCACTGGAGGACAGTTTTTGTCCTACCTTGTCAACTTAGCTTTTACTAAGGTAAAATATAAACCTAGTTTAATTTTCCGAAGTTGATATAATATATGCCATTGAACGCATTAATCAAGCTTTAAATGTGTTTACAAATTAGGTACCTGGGACATGGCGTTGGATTCTTGGAGTTGCCGGACTACCAGCTATCCTGCAGTTCGTGCTGATGTTGCTCCTCCCTGAATCACCTCTTTGGCTTTACAGAAAGGTTAGTAGATGATGGCAACCTGAATTATCTCTCTTTCATCCCTTGTTTGTTTGGTGAGATGGACTAGACAGTATTCGACTTGACTAGACATACAAACATCTCTCTTGAGTTCGAACATATACAATCATGTCTTATGTCAAGTGCAGGGAAGAGAAGAGGAAGCGAAAACGATACTAAGAAAGATTTATCCATCCGAAGAGGTTGGCATTGAGATACAGGCTCTCAAGGAATCAGTCGAGAAAAAGGCACTGGAAAAGGAATCGTCTGAGAAGATAAGCTTCATTAAACTAATACAAACAACAGTTCGAAGAGGACTCATAGCCGGTATAGGTCTTCCGATCTTCCATCAGTTTGTGGGAATAAACACTGTGATATATTATAATCCCACCATAGTTCAATTAGCTGGTTTTGCATCTAACCAAACAACACTTCTCCATTCGCTTCTTACTGCTGGGCTAAACGCTTTTGGCTCGATTGTTAGCATATACTTCATTGACAGGATAGGACGAAAGAAGCTTTTAATATTCAGTTTACGCGGAGTTGTACTCTCTCTTGGCCTTTTTTCAGGGGGTGTTTCATGAAACTACCTCCCATGCAGCGGCAGAGACATCCCAATTCACTCCATACACGTGCCCCGACTATCGTTCATCCAGATCCTCGACTATTTGGAACTGCATGGAGTGATTAAAAGCTTCTTCCCCAAGTTGTGGATTTTCCTCATCTTCCGAAAATAAGGTACAAAATTCAAGTTCTCCCAAATTCCCCATTCGATCTTTAGTATTTCTATGAGACAAACCTAAAAACTTGAATAAAGTTGTAATCGTCGTTATTTTTATAATTGATCACTGCGTTTTCTTTTCTACAGCTGTTTCCAGGGGCCTGTCTGATTTCAAACAACGCAGTTAAGGATATTTGTCATGGAGAAGACCGATTATGGTACACGAGAGGATGCCCGAGCAGCTGTGGATGGCTAGCACTAATCGGCCTGGGACTTTATATCATATTCTTTTCTCAAGGAATGGGTACAGTTCCATGGACTGTCAATTCTGATATATACCCTATGAGGTATCAAGGCGTATGTGGAGGCATAGCAGCCACGGCCAACTGGATATCATACCTTATTGTGGCGCAATCTTTCCTGTCCTTAACACAAGCAATTGGGACATCATGGACGTTCCTTATATTCGGAGTAATCTCTGTTGTAGCATTATTGTTTGTCCTCGTATGTGTGCCTGAAACCAAGGGTCTTCCAATCGAAGAAATCGAGAAAATGTTAAGAGAGAAGGGCTTTGCAGTTAAAGTTCTGGAAGAAGCCTGATGAACGTAAGAAATACCAAGATGTGTGAAGAGATCGACCGATATGTTTTTCTCATCAATAATTCAGTTAAGATTTATCACGGGTACGAGAGACATTGTTAAACAACTTTAGAACTCTCTTTTTTCTCCTTCCCCCAGTCACAAAAACTTGTGCCTGTTATTTGAATCTAAAGGACATGAATAGTTGCCGGTTTGTGAAGCATTTAAGCCAAATGACGATATCTGTTCAAAGTCTTACCTCAGCGACGACTTTTATGCAACACTGTTAAAAATGTTTCGATACTTCTCAATGAGTCTCTCCTCTCTTATCACATCTGGTGATGCAATGGCACTGTAAGATATTATACAATGACCTCGACTATAAGAAATGGAATACACCAGTTATACATTCAAGAAGAGATCCATAAAACTAATTAGATTTCACATAAACAAAACCAAAAGTTCTTACTTTCTTTCATTAGATTTTGCATTTTCATTTGGTAATGAAGAAATAATTTTACAAGAAAAGCATAAAATCACTAACCTCCCATGACCTCCAGGCCGAATGCAGAGTATAACATCTTTGTCTGCAAGAACTGGACTTAACAGGCAACAATCCACTGCCCAACGCCTTTCCAAGCATCGTAACAAGGCAAAAACAAGAGATGTAGTTTTGAAGCATAAAAGTGTAGTCACTACCAATTCGCAAGCAGCCATAACCCACTCGGACACAAAATATCTCGCCAAGACACTCATAAAGACGAACATTAGGGGTAGAGAAGTTGTGGACTAGAAGCTAGGCAACACATTTCATAGAAGCTCAGTATGCATTTTTTCCTCTCTATTTAGCATGAAATTTTCATCAGCACATTAGAACATAATAAAAGGCACCATTTGCAACTTGGACAAGAAGTAGGCTTCAAGGCTTACAATAATGTAACACTAGAATGATTTGATAACCACAAAGCAATACATTATAACATCTACTTTCTTTGAAACTGACAACATTAAAGACGAGAAACGACATAAACTACCAAGCCATTACTCGAGCAGTTCGTTCCAAACCCCAAGCGATAGATAAAAAACCTTATCCAACCTAAAAGGAAAATACTCAGGCAATATGCTCAGCTAGACTAAGAATCTTGACATGCTTCTTTTTTCTCAACTCGTGCGGAACAGGGCCAAACACTCTCGTTCCTATTGGTTCGCCTTGCTTGTTGATAAGTACTACAGCATTGTCATCGAACTTCACTTCACTTCCATCGCATCGACCCCGCTGCATTGCTGCACGAACCACAACAGCATAATGAACCTCCCCTTTTTTCACTTTCCCACCTAGCTGTGCTTCCTTTACTGATGCAACTATTGTGTCCCCCAATCTCGCCCCTTTCTTCCCCTTCAACGCCTGTATGCACATTACTCTTTTTGCACCTGAATTATCCACCACTTTGAGATTGGTCCTCATCTGTATAAATGTCCTTTGTTGCTGAAGGAACAAAGATTTTGATGATAAGATTAATAAAAAAAAAAGTCAAACTTCAATTTAAAATCAGCCTAATTCAATGTTGAGTTGGCAACTAGAAAATAAATAAAGAAATCAAATCTTCTAACGTTTCAATAATTCTGATGATAGATATTTCGTTATCTGAAAATACCTCTGCCCCTTTCAGAACTAATCCACAAGAACCACTCCCTAAAATTTGTCAGTTTGTACACTTTTTATCCCTCAAATTTCTGCTGAAAACCTTTAAATTTGTGCATTTTTCGTAAATTCTTACAATATCTTCAAACAGAAATATGATACTATGGTAAGGTTTACTTTGCAGGCACATTTTCTGATTGATGAACTCTTTTAAAGAATTTGCTTGAATTATTAGGTGGTGTAAAATTTACTATTACGTACCCAATTATGACCATAACACGTGCATCGCACATGCCCCCATAGTCAGGAGTAAAATCAGACAATTAAAAAACCATTAACAGCTTGCATAAAATCAGTCGTTAGAAAAACAAACTGAAAGCGCTAAAATTAAATAATGGACACTCATAAAAAGACTAAAAGAAACAATACAAACCTGAGATAAGAAATCATTGCACGTCATCTCACATGACGACCTGATTGTCCCAAGACAATTGTTGCTGAGACCACCTACCAATGAACGACCAACTGGTGTTTCCTCGCATGAGACGAGAGAAAATCTGTCAGAGGTGTTGGACATGGGGTAGGATGAAACAAGGCTTAGTTTTTTGTCGTAGTTGTTTCATTCAAATGCATAACTTAGGCAATAGTTGTTTGTTTAGAATGTTACTAAAGATTGTCAATACCAAACAAAAAATTAAGGACATATTCTCTTTGCTGTTTTCAGACCATTTTCAGTTTTCAAAAACACTGAAAACACGTTTACTTACCTATTTTCAGAAACGAATTTCCAAAAACGAGTTTAAAATTTACAAAGAAAACGGAAAACGGCAAAAAAGTCGTTTTGGTTGTTTTCAGTTAAAACCAAGCCAAAACTTCTTTTT
>CAIGRP010032100.1:0-41847 GCA_903798385.1 Fraxinus cuspidata
CTTACTTATAGCTTTTATTCTTTTGTGCTTACTATTTTAAATTCATCCATATAGTCTAAACTTGCTTGAAATTAGATTGATTATTCGAAAAAGTTTTAAAAACCAATTCACCCCCCCTCTTGGTTAGCTATTCTTGGGCTTTCAGTTTCTGGATTTAAGGATAAAGAAAATCTTTATCTCAAGAATTGTAATTTTCCATGAGAACATTTTTCCATTCAAAAACATCAAACCCAATAGCTGTATTCCCTCAACTGATTTCAGCCATCTGAGTTTCCCGCAAAATCCTGTTATCTCTAATGACCCTGTAACCTCCTATTTTGATAATACTTAGCATGTTGAGCATAAAACTTTAAACGATCCACCATATACAGATGCTTCTAACCTTCATGAAGATACCAATCATGACATAGCAGAGCCTCTCACTAATACTTTGGAATCAAACCATCCCGTTGTTACTCACTTACCCCCGCATGTGCAACAGAATTCGCAGGACTCCTCCTCACTTGCAAGACTTCATGTGTCAACATGCCTCCTCACCTCTCCCATTTCAGAAGCTCAACAACAAAAAGGAAGATTGTATAACAGGTATTAGCTTCTTCCTTAATGATTGCATTTCCTATGACAAGTTATCAATACCTTGCAACTTCAATGACCAATCATTCTGAACTTAAAACTTATCAAGAAGCCATTACTTCTCCTGAATGGCGTGCTGCCATGAAAGCTGAGATTGAAACTCTAGAACTTAATAACACTTGGGTGTTGACCAATCTACCACCTAATACAAAGGCCATAGGATGTAAGTGGGTATATGAGGTCAAATTTAATGCTAATGGTAGTGTTGAAAGATTAAAGGCGCGTCTAGTGGCAAAGAGATACACTCAATGAAAGGGACTTGACTATCATGAAACTTTCTCACCTGTGGCAAAGTTAATCACCATTAGAACTTTACTGGCAGTGGCAGCAATCAAGGGATGAAGTTTGTACCAATTTGATGTGAATAATGCATTTTTACATGGTAACTTAGATGAAGATGTTTATGTGGAATTGCCTCCTGGTTACCTCAATGTCAGTGGGAATAAAGTGTGCAGGTTATGCAAGATTTTGTATGGATTAAAACAAACTTCACGCCAACGATATTCGAAGCTTTCTAGCTTCATTGTTGAACAAAGATATACTCAATCAAAGGTAGATTATAGTCTGTTTACTAAGCTAGCTGGTAGTACTTTCACTGCTATTTTAGTGTATGTAGATGATATAATAGTGGCTGGTAATTGTATTGATTCCATGAATAAGCTTAAAGTCTCCCTCAACGAGAAGTTCAAAATCAAAGACCTAGGAAAGTTGAAATATTTTTTAGGCATTGAGGTTGCAAGGTCTAGGATGGAATTCAAATAT
The DNA here is from genome assembly GCA_903798385.1 of Fraxinus cuspidata. NCBI lineage: Eukaryota > Viridiplantae > Streptophyta > Magnoliopsida > Lamiales > Oleaceae > Fraxinus > Fraxinus cuspidata. Next base: position 1,396 of record CAIGRP010032100.1, read on the forward strand.
GCCAGACGAAGTATACCTTAGACATTCTGGCCGACTCAGGCACCATTGGTTCAACCCCTGCTAGGATTCCTCTTGATCAGAATGTGCCTGATCCATCGCTTTACAGAAGATTAATAGGAAGGTTATTATACTTGACCATCATCAGGCCTGATCTTGCATACTTGGTTTAATTGTTAATTCAATTTATGGGAAGTCCTAGAATCCCGCATTTACATGCTGCTCATAAGGTACATCAAAAGAGCACCTGGACAAGGGCTACTCTATCCTACAAAATTAAGCTACAGCTAGAAGGTTACTGTGATTCAGATTGGGGGGCATGTATGGACACCAGAAGATCAGTAACTGGTTATTGCGTATTCATTGGGAAAGCCTTAATATAATGGAAATCAAAGAAGCAACATTGAACATCTTCAATCGGAAGCGGAAGTGGAATACAGAGCAATGACAAACCTTTATTGTGACTTACTTGGCTTGGATATTTACTTAAGGATTTAAACATTGAACATCTTCAAGAATTATGACAATAAAGCTACTATTCACATAGCTACAAATCTGGTGTTCCATGAAAGAACAAAACACATGAACTTGATTGCTATTTGGTTTAAGACAAGACACAAGACGGTAGCATCATCACTCAACATGTTCCCGGTACATCACAAATTGCAGATATTTTAACTAAGTCTTTTGACTCTTAAAGCTTTTACTCTTGCTTATCAAAAATGGGAGTGATGAACATCTACTCTCCATCTTGCGAGGGGCTATTGAAACTGGCAGATATGAACCAGCTGGAGCAAAATCAGCAGCAAGAAGGCCAAGACGAATTGATGACAAGGCAACAACAACAGAATTATCTAGAAGTGAATTAGTTTGATTGTCTTTGTATAGTTTGTATTGAATCAGTTATGCACATGTTTTCCATGTAAATTAGTTAGGTAGTTAGAAAAATGATTCCATTTTTTCTGTATTTATAGGACCTCCATTGTACATTTTTCACACGGTTGAATGAATACATTTTCAGCTCCTTTTCAATTCTTCAATATCAGAATTTTATCATTTCAAAACTAACAAATCCAAATGGGGGAGTAAGGGTAAATGTGGTAAATAGGTACCAAACGGAGAAGGTACAAAAGTGTATGCGCTTGTGAGTGTAATTCTGCATTCACCTCGAAGGTACCGAAGCCTAGGAAGGTAATGGAAAATGGGGAGTGGTCAGGGAAAAAGGAAGAAGAATGGGTTTGTTAGATTTGGAGGTGGTGGGTTGTTGGAGATGGTAGTGGTGATGGTGGGATGTGGATTAAGGTTGTTGCAGTGGTGATTTGGGTGGTGCTGACACTGGAGTGGGATAGGATCAGTTACTCGAATAATTTGTGACTTATAAGAAATGTGTAATTAGCAATTAAATATGTAATTGAAATTAAATAATTAATTAAATATATTAACATTACCACCATCAGCACCATTACAACTTCACGGCATCGCCAACATCACCACCACTTCACCAATACCATCACATCCCCACTACAGCACAACCACTACTTGCAAAACACCACTAACAAACCCGATCCCAAAATCACTGTACAACAACCACAAAATAGACCTAAAATCAGAGCTGCGACGATGGCAATCACTACAAAATATATCCAAAATTAGTTCCATGACAGTAGTGACCATAAAACTATTGCAAAACAGATCCAAAATCAGAATAGAACCACAAAAGTATCCCCAGTCGAATGAAGATCCTAGAAACATCAAGTCTTACCTGGGAATTGTTGGCATGCATTTATTACACTAGCTGTGATGGCATCATCGTCACTACTACAGTGAACAACGCAACAACATCGTGCCGCGCTCACAACGCGCTTTGCAGTAGCTCGCTCTCTTGAAAGTGATGCCACTGTAGAGGCATCGTAAGTGCCGCGTTGGAGGTATCGTGAGCCCATCGTTGATGGTGCTCTGATAGTAATGTGGTAAAGAGTAATAAAAAATAATGGAAAGATATAAAGAGAAAGTAAAGAGGTATAGAAAGAGAATGGAGAAGAGAAAATGATTAGGGTTTGATGAAAAATTTGATGGGTGGAAAGAGGTAACGTAGGATATATATAAATTAATTTAATTTTATAATATCATTATATTATTAAAATGTTGAAATATCACCTAATTTTTGTATAAACAAATTCTAAACTTGATTTTTAAAGTGGAAACTTAAAAAATTTGGTTGTTCGTAATTTTTACTAAATTAAACCCCAAGTGACAATGTTTTTTTTTACTTTCGTTCCTTTTAACCCAGCCCAAAAGGCTTGGGGCCGCACATGTCATATCTTTCAAGCATAAAATAAATAATTAGCATGTTTGACACACATTTTTTGAAAATATATTTTTTCAAAACTTTTTTTAATCACATATTTTTCAAAAAAATAATATTTTTCATCAAATTAATAACGTTTCATCACTTCTAACCAAATATTTCTCATCATATCACTATTTAGCCAATGTTTGAGCCGTATTAAAATTTTCATTATCATTCTTTTACTCATTTTCAACCACACATTCTTGAATACATCATTTTCTCAATAACATCCATTTAACGCAACCTTCAAAATGTAAAACAAGAAAATGCCATGTGAGATGAAAGCAAGCTCAAGGTACTGAATGAGACTCGTGTGAACCCTGGAGATCTTTTTCTTTTTCGTTTTTTTTCACTTTAATTAATGCTCGAAACTGTACAAATAAACCCATTTGTAATTCGACATACAAGTCTCTACTGTAGTCTCTTCTTCTTGCTGTTGAATTTCTTAGCTACTTGCATTGACAGTGGAGGTGTTCTTGGTAAAGACCACCAGGTTATTTTCGTTGCGAAACAATTTCATGCTTTTGATTTACCTATTGAATGTTATAATTTATTTCTTTTCCATTTTTCTCTTTGGGGACGGGGTTCCTAATTGGTATGACATTTAACTGATATTTCTATGCTACATAGTGCATTATTCTAAGGGACTTGAGGGGGGTTTCTATCTGGGTTTGGTCAAGTCATTGTGAATTCTCTGAATTCTTTTCAATAGAGTGCAATTTGATGCCTTAAACTAAGAGTGTGGATTCATACCGAGGAGTCTATACTTTCCTATGTTTGCTACTTTTATGTGGTTTATTTTCATTAATTGAAGTTTATTTGGTTTTTGATTAATCATTTGACAGGTGCTGAAAGGAAATTTCTAGCTGCAAGTTGGAAATATAGTCAATTAGGTTTATCCATAATCATATTACAACAAAATATATTTGAGTTTTTTTTCCTGTGATGGCTATGTGTTCGCCGCAGTATTTAATGCCTCCAGATACTCGCAGACCCATGGGGGTACTGAATGTTCTTGGAGGGAGAGTTGCCCCCTTAAAAATTGTTGAAGAAAAGAGTGGGCTTTTAGGTATTAGTCAAAAGAGTGGTTCAAATGTTCCTCGGTTCAAATGTTCGACCAACTCTCATGGTGTTAATCAATTTCAAGGTAAGGACCCATTTCTGAATCTTCACCCAGAGATTTCGATGCTAAGAGGCGAGACGAATGTCACAATGACCAACCCAAGACAGGACAGCTTGGGCGGAAGTGTTACTGAGAGTTTGAAAGATTCGTCAAGTTTGAACAATTACAATGAGGCCAAGATCAAGGTCATTGGTGTTGGAGGTGGTGGGTCAAATGCAGTTAATCGCATGATTGAGAGTGAAATGAAGGGTGTGGAATTCTGGATTGTTAACACTGATATTCAGTCCATGAGGATGTCCCCCGTGTTCTCTGAGAATCGGTTGCAAATCGGCCAGGAGTTAACCAGAGGACTTGGTGCTGGTGGGAACCCAGACATTGGGATGAATGCTGCTAAAGAAAGCAAAGAAGCTATAGAAGAGGCTGTTTATGGATCTGACATGGTGTTTGTTACTGTAAGTTTCAGCTTCTTTGAACCAAATGATTTTATGCACAAAATGGTTTTGCTGTTCTATACCAAATTTTTGTATTCAAACATTTTACTCGTTTATTTGAGTTTCTAGTTGTCAAACTAGCACATATCCTATATGCTGGTCATAAACTTTTGATTCCTTTGATTATCAAGATTAACTATTTCTTGTCCTGGTAACATAGAGCTCTAGTATCATCACTGATCCTGAGCTAATTGTCAAATTTTACAATTTATATTGGCTAATTAACCCAGAATCTAGATGATCTGTCATTGTTGTTGACATTTTCCATTAGTTTGGACTAGAAAGTTGAGAAACCTGCATTTTTTTTATATTTTTTTTCTAATTTATTCAAAGATATCTAAATCTGTATCATAATCACTTACCTAATACATAACCATAAGCAGAGGGTGATCTGCTATCTGTTACACTGCCTTGACCTTTTCATATTAGTTGTAAAATTAACATTCATTGCAGTAACTTAGAACTCAGTTTATCTTACATTTTAGGCGTGTAATGGCCTATATGCTTAAAACGCTCTTTGGTCTATGCCACAGCGTACTTGATGCTATGTACCTTCACTAGCGTTCTTCAATGAGCAACTTGTATAAATCTGTATGGTTAATAATGCCTACCTATTTCACACTTTTGAGGTTTTGATTAATGTGCAGGCTGGAATGGGTGGGGGGACAGGAACAGGTGGAGCTCCTGTAATTGCAGGGATTGCAAAGTCAATGGGTATCTTGACCGTGGGTATAGTCACGACTCCATTTTCTTTTGAGGGACGAAGAAGAGCTGTACAAGCTCAAGAAGGAATTGGAGCTTTGAGAGAGAATGTTGACACACTGATCGTCATTCCAAATGATAAATTATTGACTGCAGTTTCCCCATCTACTCCAGTAACAGAAGCGTTCAATCTTGCCGATGACATTCTTCGACAAGGTGTTCGTGGAATCTCTGATATAATCACGGTATGAATATATATGAACGAGGAATTTAACTTCTATCCATTAATAACTGATAGTGTTTATCACTTGCCGGTGATTGATGGGTATTTGTTTTTGTCTTGTTTATTCAGTGTTTTGCTTGCAAGTACTTTCCAGGGAAAGGGTTTTTTTTTTTTTTTCCTAGGACATTATAATCTATTTTGTAAACCACAATGATGGTTGTAATTTTTATTCTTTCTTAACTGCTGCTTTTTTCCTTGGTTGAAACTCTGGGATAGATAGTTGATTACCCTTAGCAGCTACTATTTGGTTTAGCTAAAAATGTTGATAAATATCTAAAGTCAAAGTCATGAAGTAATTTTAACCATATATTTAATGGGATTCACAACTTTTATCAACTTTTCAATCACAAACTTTATCNCAACTTTTGAGATTTTTTTTTAATGTTTAGTAAAGATTGAAATTTATATTTTAATCTAAATCAAAGTTAACAATTAATTTTAATAACATATTCATGAAATCCACGACTGTTTAACTTTTATGAAAATTTACTAAAAATTTGATTTTAATCTCCACCAAATAGGGGCAAAATCACAATAAATTTGAATTTTGATAATATGCTAATTTTAAAAATTCTCCGACGATCGTACGTTAATCGAATTTACAAATTGCTTATGTCACCTCAAAGCTTATTTCGAGAACTACATTATGTGCATATCGAATAGTTCCAAACAGATATCGAAAATAGTTAAAAATACGTTAAACGTGAGTCCTAAAGAAAGACATCTAACTCGCATTTTAAAAAAAAAAAATCAATTATTTCATTAACATTTATTATTTTTGCGATACAAACTTCTCAATGTAATTTTCATCATTTTATTAGAAAATTTTATATGAAATATGACATCAAAAATTTTCGAAATTTTACATCCGAAAGAGTCATATCCTATGTAAATTTTCGGATGTAAAATTACATGTGGTATGATTTTTTTGGACGTAAATTTTCGATTGTAAAATTTCTCTCAACTTCTTTATAAGTTCGATTGTGCCACCCTTACTTTAAAGTTCTGCGTCCGCCCCTGAAATAGGGGCTTGGTCTATTTGTCCAACACATATTCACATGGCCAGTATGAGATTCATGAGTTTGATAATGACCAATAATTGAGCAATGTTGCAGGCAAATGCATGATTATGAGTTGCGCAATTTTATAGCATATTTAGTTGGAACTTAAAGCTTGAATCTAATACTAAGGTGGCGTGCCTACCTGTGTGCTTACATGTGCTTGTATAAGGTTTTATGGCATGCAAGCCTCCAATTTGATATTATTCTCAAACATTGGTGGACTGCCTTTCTAAATTCTGAGTGAGTTATTAGGATTCTGTTACTAATTGTTGAAATTTGCATTCTTTGCAGATTCCTGGGCTAGTGAATGTGGATTTTGCAGATGTGCGAGCTATTATGGCAAATGCTGGTTCTTCATTAATGGGGATAGGGACTGCAACAGGTAATTCCAGTAAGCCATACGGTTTTGTTTTTCTTGTTCGACTAGCTTTAAACTTTTCCTTTTTTATCAGTCATTCAGCCAATTAACAGCTTTTGCATCACCTGGCTTTTGCTTATGGTCCTTACTCCATCTCTTTAAGACTTTTCTCCCTTTGGTGTTCAAACTGTGGATGACAAGTCTTGGAATATTTCCATGAACCAGAGTGCTACGTTTCAGAACATTTTATGAACATGTATTGCATAGAGATAAAACCACTTGGATAGAAAAAGTTGCTGGATTTATGCTTCTTGATTAGAATTTCAAGAAGTTGTTCCTGTTTGCATCATGTGATGTCTTTGCGCTTTCTTCCCCCTTTTATGTCACAGATTTCACTCAAGATAAAAGGTTTTTTGGCCATTTTGGGTAATAGAAATTTTAACCCCTGTTTGGGCTCCATGCTCCCAAAATACATTGTTCTCTTTCCTATTTTCTACTACGCATTCTTCAATAAAATAATATTATATGTAACTAAAAAACTTTTCCTTATTTTTTAAACACTCATTCTTCAAAATATTACTATTAAAAAATGCATTTTTTTTTCCAAAATGTATTTTTAATGGAGCCCAAACAAGGGCATAGTGTACTTAGGTGAAAACTGTTTCATCAGTTAGTTCATATTTTGGTGAAGGTCTACAGTGAGCTAGAAATTTTTTACCTCTAGATAGGTCATAGTTATTAAATGAAAAGTCCTGCACTGAGGTACCGAATCGCCATGGTGCTTTAGTGCGAAGTGAGGTGCATGCTTCATCATAGTGAAACACAATTATGTTCAGCAGAAAAACTCTCTGCATTACTGTATAAGCAAACAAAATGGATTAACTTTTTGTATATTTACTGTTATTTTGAGGAAAATCGGGATTGACTCCATTTCTAAATTATCAACACCACATGAGAAATTAAAACAAAATTAATGATTCAGATAAAAAAGAACTCAGAAGGCATTAATTTATCAATAAAACTCTCAATTTTTTGCCCTTTGTACTTTTCTATGCTGCGCTCATTTTGTTCTTCAGTAAAGGGTAACCTAGGGTGCCCTTCTATGCTTGAGATCAGAAAAACATGTAAGCAACTAAAGAAGGTCCATGATGTGCAAATTAGTGTGCTGGAATTATACTAAGATACCGTTTTATCTAAAAAATTATATTTACAATTGAAACAGTTAAGGTTTCAAAAGTCATTTAAATGTAGTATTTATTTTGACAAATTCTACACATCTTTGAATTTTGACTGCTCCTTGTTATAGTGATGCACGAATGCTTCGGTTGACTCAATGAATTTATGTGGTGGTAATTTTCCATTTGGGGACTGGAATTAACTCTGGAGTTATTCCTGTGAATACCTTTTTGATGAGACTGATTTGTGAAAATGTCGAAATGAGTAGGGAAATATTCGTTCTAGGGCTAGTTCCATACCTTGTTAAGTGAGTCTTTTAGAAGTGTAAGAAACCAAAACCATGGGCTTAAGAGCATCATTGTTACTCCCCAACAATCCCTCCTTGGTGCGGAAACTTTTAGGAATTCTTGTAATAAGAATTGAAAATAAGAACTATATCGGAATAATCTTGCTTTGTATTAATTTATGATTGATTGTGATGAAAACTTTACAATACCTTTGTATTTATAGGTAAAAATATTCCATAATCCTATTAATATAAGGAAACTAAAATAAGGAAACTAAATTCTAAAATGAAATAAACTAATCCTAATCTAAACAAGACTTAAGAATAAAACCTATTATAACTAGAAAATGAAACTAGAAAAGATGATTAAAAAAGACAAACTCCTAGATTAAGTGAAACTATTAATTGTAGTTGTGATATACTACATCAATTCCCTCTACTTAAAGAAAACTCATCCTCGAGTTATTTGCCTGCAAGGAAAATTCATATGGAGGAAAGTACTCGAAGATATCAGCAACATTGAAAGTATTGGCAGCTGGAAGGTCAACTTTGTAAGCATTATCATCAATCTTTTGAAAAATGCGAAAATGATCAATATTCATATCTTTAAGCTTAGTGTAAGTGCCAACACGAAAACGATTTTTGCGGAGATGAATCATCACCAAATCACCTTCGTTGAACAGCTTAAGGCGACGATGTTGGTCTGCAGCAGTCTTGTAACGAATATTAGCATTTTCTAAATTTTGTTTTACTTCGTGATGAATTCCTTGAATACGTTCAGCAAACTCTTGTGCATTAAATTTGACATTAGGAAGTCGAATCAAATCAACCGTATACCTTGGAACACTAGTGTAAACGACTTCAAATGGAGTCTTCTTGGTGGATCGATTAGGCATACTATTAAAAGCAAACTCAATCTGTGGAAGGGCAGCGTCCTACTATTTTGGTTTATCTCCACTAACTGCTCTAATCATATTGCCAAGAGTACAATTAGCCACTTATGTTTGTCCATCTGTCTGTGGATGACTTGTGTTACTTAATTTTAAAGAAGTGTCAAATATTCTCCACCGTATCCTCCAATAGGGCTTAGAAACTTTACATCTCTATCAGAAGTTATAGAATGAGGAATGCCGTGTAGTCGAACGATCTCATGAAAAAACAAATTAGTCACGTAAAAAGCATCTACAGTTTTCTTTCAACGAAAGAAGTGAGCCATTTTCGAAAACTGGTCAAATTTAACCAAAACAGAATCAACTCCTTGTTGAGTCCGTGGAAGACCGAAAACAAAATCCATGGTGAGATCTTGCTATATTGTTTCTAGAACAGGCAAAGGGGTACAAAGTCCAGTATTTTGAGATTGTCCCTTAGCTTTCTCACATATTGGATAACGCTGAAGAAAACAACCAATGTCTCTTTTGAGCTGGGGCCAATAGAATCTCTCTTCAACCAAGCTGATTGTCTTGTCCCGACCGACATGTCCTCCTATTCCGCCTTCATGCAATTCTCTAATCAAGTTCTCACGCAAAGAAGAACGAGGAATGCATAATTGGGTTTTAATTATCTCACATGAAAAACAATTAGTGTCCAGTGAGGATGGCATTTGACTACCATCGACTCAACCCGTGGGCTTAAGAGAGAGATTGTAACAGCCCAACGGAACTGTTAATTCCTTAAAAACTCTCCAGTTTTGTTCTGGTATCGTCATAGTTTGAGATCTTGCTAGACTTGTTATGTGGTAAGATGACCTTGACTGCAAATTTTGACTGAAACATTTCTGCCAACTAGAACGTTGCTGTGGATGTGGGGTGCAATTTGTCTATGATCAGTTAGTATAACGCTTGCAGTTTAAAAGGCCCTGCGAGATAAGGAAATGGGCCTGTAAAATATTGCTTGCTATATTGCAGAATGTGGGACTGGACATATCAAGTGATACAATAAATTAACGTGGAAATGGAAAAGGGTGGACTGATTTCTCTATACGGCTGTCAAGAAGCAGACGTGTTGCTTGAGCATGAACCTCATTAGTTGAGTACTGCCATCATTAGCAATCTGCCCTAATTCCAGTCTGTTACGGAGAATGCAGATAATAACTGCCATGGAGAACCTTGTAAATTCTATAGGTTTCGTCCTACAATCTTGTCTTCCATTAGGAAATTTTGTTAGAATTGGATATGTATAACAAATTTATTGATACAAACATATAACGAGAATAAACATATAATAAAATTAAAAATTATATCAGTAAGTGGAGTTAATTGTTTCAATAATCACCCAACTTTTATCATAGTCACGGTTTACTCACTAAACTTCGAAGTACTTAACAATTTTCATTGAACTTTGTTCGTTTGCACTCCATCCATCAATGTCAAAAATCCGTTACCTTAGTCAATGACGTGACTGACAAAAATCCGACGTGGCAAATTACGGTCGTTAAAAAAATTACTACTCAAATAAACCATTGTTTCATTACTCATCCAAATTACACTTGGTCACAGTTTACTCATCAAAATTCAAAATGCTTCCCAATGGTCACTCATCTTTAAGATGTTGCATTCTATCCATCATCCGTCATATTTCGTTCCTCCCGTTACTAATGCTTGAACAGAAATTCCACATGGTAAGATACAAATGTTAAAAAAATTACAATTCAACCAAACTATTAACTCACCAAAATTACCATAAATGAACGTCACTTCCGCGACCTCATAAACTTCTTCAAAACCTAATAAAGCATTCCAAATGATTCTTCTAAAAATATCATTTTTCCAATTCAAACGTTATTGTGCGAACAATAGGTTTCAATTTGAGGCTGAAAATCTTAAGCATAACTTGTTCGACTTGAATTGATTTGTGAAAATATTTTGCTTATATTTCACCATTTTGACTTCTAATTGCATTCAATTGATCATATGATCAATCATCGTTTTGTATTTCGAATCAACTATTGAATATTTGCACTTTGGTCCCCGAACATTAAATATCTTGCAATTCCACCATTTCTCGTTCGTCGTCTCCAATTTCATCAATCTTTACCTAACAAACACAATATATAGAATTAAGCCATAATTCATTAAAATTTCCAACAAATACTCTAATTTAAAGACCTAAATAAGTGTACAAAATGCATTTACCACTATATTTTTTTAGGGCTGAAATTGGTGACATTTTATTGGATTTTAAAGAAGTTTATAGGGTGTGGAAGTCGCGTTTCACATATGGTGATTTTTGTGAGTTGATGGTTTGGTTAAGTTGTAATTTTTTTGATGATTGTAACTTACCCGTGGAATTTTCGTAAAATAAATTAGCAACGCAGTAAACCGTGACCATGATATAAGTTGGGTGATTATTGAAATAATTAACTCTCAATAACATAAAAAGAATGAATCAGCACTCGGCAAACTGTTGTACCAAATTTTCAATTTACTCCATTCTGTCCGAGTATGATTTTCTATGACCAATCAAACTTAAAATTATTGACTTGTACCAAAAATTAAAAAAAGAAAATTAAAAAATTGGTTCATTATGCGTCACACCCCCTGCATCTTGTGACTTTTTATGAGGTGCTTGTAATTTTGAATCTTATCATGAACAGTATTTTCATCTTGCATTATGCAGGAAAGACCAGGGCTAGAGATGCTGCATTAAATGCCATTCAATCTCCTTTACTGGATATTGGAATAGAGAGGGCCACGGGAATTGTGTGGAATATTACTGGTGGCAGCGATTTAACATTGTTTGAGGTAGTTTTTGCTGCTCTCATTTTTCATAGATATTATTTTATCATCGTTACCAATATCTTGGCTTATGGAATGGTGTTTTCATTTTATTGTCTAATTCATTCATATTTCTTTTAATACATTTTTCCTCAATGAAGTTTAGAAAAAGGTAACTCTGATATTAATTCCAAATTAGTCAAACAATTCAAGCTAGACTTCGTAGATATTGTTTTCAAAATGATAGCGCACAGTCTTTCCTGTTATTTTTCATTTATTCAACAAGATTTTTAGGAATTTTAGTTTGTGTATTTTACCACTAGTTCTGAAATATTAACTGTCAAATCTTATGGCGAGCTTAAGATATTTATTTTCGCTTCTGTCACTAAGCCATTAACTTCATATACAGTCAAGGATTTAAATTAATCTTCCATAAGTTAGTTCTCCGATAAGAATTAAACATATAAATTATTCAATAATCAAATGTAAAGTCTCGAATTATGTGTACATTATATATAAGCATTTAGTTAATATAGATTAAATGGGTGATTTATCCCAAGTTTACGATACATTTTAAATGAAAGGTACATCTATAATGTAGTTACAAGGGTGTCTACCGTCTAATCTCTTGAAGTAAAGTACAAACCTAGTTTTATTTGAAGTGGAACTACTTGCAACTGTTAGAAAGTATATAGGGCATTGATTATTTATTAGTTGAATATATAATTATATTGATATGTGTATCATTGTTAGGGATTAAATGTTTATTTCGTACTATTGAGAGCAACTAATAACGCAAAATGAAAACAAGTAAAACATAGAATTTAGAGTGGTTCACTCTCAAGTGAGAGCTTTGTCCACTTCTTGATGTTGCTAAATGATTTCAATGTACTGAAGAAGAATGACAATGTGTTGTATCATACTCACACCTCTCTTTTGTGGTCTCTCTACACCAAGAAAAGAGTCTCGTCCTAATATCTTTCATATATGAGGAAATATTAGGGTGACCTAATACATGTGCAGACTTCCCAGAGTACCCTATAACGTTTTAAGTTACACTTGAAAAAAATTTGACTCTAAGGCGGTCAAACCGTAGTGGTGGGAAAATTGTATAGAATAATTAGGCTCTCCATAGGGGTGGTAAAAGGGTGGCCGAGCCGAGCCTATGGTAGCTCGAGCTCGTTTTAGGACGAGCTAAGGCCCACGAGCCGGCTCATTTGAGCTCGTGGGCACAAGTCCTCGAGTCATCTCGTTTGGCATCGTGGACATGAGCTTCCAAGTTGGCTCGTGAGTACAAGCCCACGAGTGGACTCGTAGGAGCTTGTGAGTCTACTCGATTTTTTTTTTAATTTAAAAAAATTGCTAATTTTTATGCTTATTTTGTTAATTTATTTTTAGAAAAATGAGCCTACCCATGGGCTGCTCAGCTCGTGAGGCCCACGAGCATAGGGCCAAGCCAAGCCCATATTTTGGGCATGAGCCTAGCTTGTGGTTGTAAGGGTCGAGTTGACTCCACATCCAATAATCATTATCTATAATTGTGTTACAAGAAACCAAGCTAATGCCAAAAGAAGAATGGGCACACAGTTCTTTTATTCAACAATTGTAGGAATGCAATGAGATTTTTTTATCGTAAGTTTGTTTAAACTTTATAATTAGCATCCATAGTAGTTAATTAGTTTCATGTCCCACACAATTATATATGTATATATATATATACCTCCTTTTGAAATCAAATTTATGAGTAGTTTATAAATTCATTCGAAGTCAAAACATTAATTTCAATGACACATTTAAAAGTACTACTTATATTAACCACACATTCCATGTAACTCACCACTATTCATGTTTATAAATCATTTATAAATTTGTCAAACAAGGGCTAAGAGTCACATGAATGGATAATCATTTTATGGTCAATTTTATCCAACATATATTACACTTTTCAATAATACCGTTGCATTGAAAATATCTATATATAATTTGCGCTAAATGCTAATGCATTGAGCTGTCTCAAATTTTATCACGTTTGATATTTGTCACTTCAACTGAAAATACTTGAGGCCATTCAACACTCTTTTGAAGAATAGAATGATCCTACCTCCCAACATTCTATACCTTTTTAATCCAAGATCAAGACTTAAATCTCTTCATCTCAGGCAGTGGACTTGATGTCGAGTATGCAAATAAAGCTTCCTACAAACACAACTTTTATTATAATACACTTGCATTTTAGCTTTCTTCCCTCTCCTGTTTTCTTTCTCAAATATACTTCTTTTTCTTTTTCAACATTCTTTCTTCCCCCCTTGAAAATGTAATCTCGGGAAATAAAATGATTTAAGGACCGAAAATCAAAGCTACGGCCTGGGTCGTTTATGATTTTGTGTGTTAAAACGAGAGCTTTGTTTGTATGTCAGTGTCAGTTCCTTCGAGGTTCCTTTTTCGTGCACATAGAGCACACACATACACATACACATTTATATAGGAATATATATACCTATTTATTTATTTATATATACAATATAACTATCTTTTTTATATCCATCCAACTTCTAAAAATAACATTTTTACAGCACTGCACAATAAATTTAAAAGTAACATGCAACACAATTTTGACTATGACTAGGTTAATATAAATGCTGTTAAAGTGTGAGTAACAAAGTTAGACAACTTTCCTTGTAATAAAACTTTGCAACCAAACCCTGCTAGTGACAATTGACATTAAGGGCAGAAGTCTGACAAACCTGTACCGCTAGTTTCCCAACGAGTATCTTATTCATATGAACGCTTGTTCTACACTAAAAGCATGAAACACCAATTATAATATATTCCTGAACTTTGGTGTTGTCTTGTATGTGGAAGCAGTTAACCCCTATTTTACGTCTCGTATCCGTCTATCTTTTTATTTCCACTTTGATCCGTATGATTGGTGAAGCTCAGTACAAAAGGTAGAGGCCTAATCGTCACATGTATAGTTAGACAACTGGTCACAATCTGAAATTTATGGAAATGAAGTTTAAGCATTTGTAGGAGATAATGAGATTTAACAAAGAGACGCATTAAATGAACTTCTCGTCTACAATTCTGTAGAATAAAGGTAGAATGATGTATCTATCACCATCACCCCAGACAAAACAAACTCTGCCTTATGTAAAGTTGATATAGTACTATCTGGATTTGAATCTCTGTAGTCTATTCCTTATCCTGAAAATCCTATTTCTATTTCTTGATTATAATTCATTTTTACCCAAAATAGGCATATCTAGTAAGTAAAAGATTCATTGAATTTCATGTTACCCTACCATAATATGATGTGCTTTCAATGCCAATAAAAAGTAATCCATCAAATATTACTTACCATCTTCAAAACTTCCTAAATTGCGCATCAGTTAGTATATATAAAAGGAAATGAATATTATTCATCTTCAGCAGTTTATGACGTTTTACTGGTGTGTCTGTGTTGCCCTACGTAAGTAAATATGGTATTTTAAAAGGATGATTTACTATGACTTTTAGTAGGTACCTAACATATTTCATATCATCATTTACATACTCTCTTTCTTATGTGGATTGATAGGTAAATGCTGCAGCAGAGGTTATTTATGATCTCGTGGATCCAAGTGCTAACCTGATATTTGGTGCTGTAATAGATTCATCACTAAGTGGGCAAGTAAGTTATCATCTGTTTAAACATGCAATTGAACCTGCTTTTTAACATATCACTCGTTATTTGAGACCCTATTCAACTGTCCATGCACTTATAGGAATGGAATAAGGTGATACATCCTAAATGTACTGCAAAATCTGTTATCTGTGGTGCTAGAAAAGTCATATCACCAATTTATGCTGATGGAATCTGCATTCTTTTGTCTCTACTGTAATTATTCCAAGGTAGCCTGTGTTAAATCCAGCATAGGGGCAACATGACTTGGGGGAAGCTAGAGGGTGGGGGTGGGGGTGGGGATGGGGAACTTTGGATAATTTGAATATTGACATTATCAGGAATAATAAACATAAGAAACTTGAATTCTTATGACAAATTTAAAAGTGACGTTTCCCTTTGAAGGAAACATTTACTTTTCGAAACCTGGGGCATTGCTATCCATTCTTGTCCTCTTTAATTTGACTTCTGAAGGGGAGATTTAGTGATCAGAAGTTATGATTGGACATAACTTCATTACTATCAAGAGCTTCCAATGTTTGTCAAGAAGAGGCTGAGCTTGTTGAAAATAAATTGAGGTTTGATTTATTGTAATCATGCTGTACTTACTGTTTGAAGTATATTTATTGTATATTTGCACATTGACTTTTTGTACTAAATTATATTTAAAGCATGAGTAGCAGACTCGTATGTATTTACCCTAACAGATAGCTGTCTGTGCTTGGGATGCCAAAATTAATATTAGACATCTATTGCACACGCTAGTGTAGAATTATAAACTGTAACTTGTTAAGTTAGATGATTGAAACTGCAATGAGGTCTTAAAATATTCAATTTGAAGATGGTTTCTGTTTCAACTCGATTTTTTTATGTTGGATGTTTCGCAAATGCATAAGATGTAATGCTAACTGGATGAAAAAACAAATAACTCATCAAGGAACTTATTTTTCTTCTATCTCCCTCTGTATTTTTCCATTTTCATAATGGTGGGTGGGTTTGGCTCAGGATTGACAATTATGAAATTTGACAGTCTCTTGGTTAATAACTTGAAACAATAATGTTAGTTGGACTTTGATCAATTGGTTTGTTTTGGTCCAGGTGAGTATAACTTTGATTGCCACTGGATTTAAACGTCAAGAGGAAAATGATGGAAGATCCCTGCAGGTCTCTCTTTCTTTCTCTCTCTCTCTCTCTCTCAATGTGCTTTGTGCGCGTCTGTCTATTTCTCCATCTATCTCCATCGCCTTCTTTGTCCCCACATCCACTCAAATCTTTTCGTATTGTTCCTTGGTCAATGGTTGAAATGCAGGCAAATCAGCTGACACAGGGAGATACCAGCTTTGGAATCAATAGGCGACCTGCATCCTCATTGGAAGGCGGTTCTGTGGAGATCCCTGAGTTTTTGCGGAAGAAAGGACGCTCTCGCTATCCAAGAGCTTAAACATATAACTAGACTTTCCTTCGACTTGATTCACAATCTCTGTACAGGATTTTGGTTATGCTTCAAATGAGAGTTTTAGCTTCGAGATAGCACAGAACCCCCACCCCTTCTGTAATAAGACATAGCGGATATGTTGATCGGTGAACTCAGACACGTTTAAACTATATAATCATGTAATTTGTTCTACTTCAATGATAATGAAGTGAAATAAGTTGGAGTTTCCTGTGTAATGGGGGAATAGAAGCATATTTGTGTGGCATGAATATGATTAGTCTCCAAGTTTGATTCTTCTCTTGCATTTGAAGGGTTGTTATTTTTGTGGAGACACTACAAATTTGTACAAACCCTGCATATTTTCTCTACGGATTAACCTACTGGTACGAGAGAAATATCCTTGTACAAGTGTCAGATGCAGTGTCGGTAGCACTACATTGATTGCCAACACTGCATTTTTGGGACAGTGTCCAATGACAAGATGACATCTTGTCAAGCGGTATGTACAGATTCCTGTACATACAACAAAGTCCTCCCTTTAAATAAAGGTTATTATTGCTTTTGTCATATGTTGGCGATCATTTAAATACTATTTAATGTTGTATTATTTAATTTGGCCCCTATTTGGTGTGGGTTAAATCTGAATTAAAATTTAAATTTAATTCAATAATTGATTTTAACAATATATTTTATGGAATCCACAATTTTTTAACCTCGCTTTTTATTAGTTTTTATCAACATTTACTAATATGACATCTAGCTATACACCAAATAGGAACTTAATAAACATATAAATATTTACGTCGACAAACGTATGCTTGACTCCGTTTTAAACAAGTGGCAATCTCCACTAAATGGTCGCATGCAATCTTCTCTATAACAAAAGAAAATCATACAATGAAATTTATCCTTAGTAGTGATAATCATCATTTGTCAAAGTGACGGTGGATCACTTGATTTATTGTACAATACATTAAAATGCATTTGAATAACTGAATTAAAAAGTTGATTGTCAATTTAACTGATACTAATCTCTACTAATAATAAATTATGTCATTGCTCGAAACAAAAATATCCTTCCATCGAATTCTCAATCCCCATTGCCCAAAATGTGAAAATAAAAAACCTCCTAAAGTCAACGGTTTTCTCATCACTTGACCCCATCATCAACTATACTTCATTCCCACATAAAACAGTTTCATGCTTCCTTCAACACACAAATAAATGGGAATAGAATAAAAGGAAAAAGCTCCACATTTTTCATTCATGCAAAAAGAACCCGCCTCTATAATGACTCCCCGAAATCCAAATCAGTCCAGCCATCAGCTTCCACCGAAATTCAAGAAACTACAAACACTCAATGATGACAACAAAGTAGTCTAATCACAGTAAAGGCTGACCAAAAACTGTGATGGAAAACAGTTGAACAACACTTTTGAAGATACAGTAGAGGAGAGTGGACATGAGAGACTAAAGAGACTTGAGTCGAGGTGGCTGGTCTGGTTTGGATTCTGGATATATGGGGTCGGTAAGACTTTCTCAAGGATTGGATTGATTGCCCTGCTTTTGACTCTTCATTACTGAATAACAATATTATTTCAGCTTGCAAATTTTTTTTAAATTTTTTAATTTTTTCAATTCAAAACATCAGCATAACCCAAGTGGGTTTTCAAGCGCCACCAAGGAGCGTTGATGGGGGTTTGGATTTCCCAACCATATATATAAAAGCAAAAACCATGGGCACAAAAGGGAGGGAGGGCGTAAACCTGACCTTCTAATGGCAATGAGATCCAACATGTGAAGAGAAGTAAAAATAAAGTACTACTTTCCATACAAAGCAAGCAAATAAAAATCGAACTAACACTCTCTGATATTAGGAAAACCATATCTATCATTCTCTACAAGAGCACGAAGTCCGCGTGGAAGATCAAGAGCACAATTTTTTCCTGAATAATTGGTATTCTATAAGAAATTAATACTAGTTTCCCATTGCTAATTCTTGGATATCAACTAATAATTATAGGAAAAACTTCATAACACTCACTAAATTTTTGCTTCAAAAGCTGAAAAACACAAGGATGGTATTTATACAACAAAATGATTTACTGAACTACAGAATTATAATGGCAGTTTATTGTGTCCAGGTAAGGACACCAATTCCCATATCTTGATCGTCCCATCATCGCTTGCAGAGGCAAGAAGCCGATTTTCCTGCCATTTTTCAATAAAGCAAACATATATAAAAGGTCCCTCTCCATTAAGCAATAGAATGCATAAGCAGCGTTTAATAGTTTAGGAATAATAGGGAACATTATACCCAAAGCTCTAGCCACAAACCAAACATACAGCTGAGATAAAATAAGTCTACCAGCAATATGGATAGTGTAACCTAGTTCGTGAGCCAAGTTTTTTTTCCATAACACGTGGCATTATCGAAGGTTAGTTGAACAGACTGAATTCAGTTTTTGACAATTGTGAGTTGAGTTACTCTAGCATCTGCCTCTATTAGTTCAGAAGCAACAAGTTGGTAGAACCAACTACACGTATATTCACAAGGAAACCTAGTAAATAGGAATCTATTCCAGAAGAACAATCTTTCAATTACACCATTCCTTCTATTTGAAATCAACCATACGCTGATCACGAAATGTTATACATGGATGAAGGGAAAAGCTCCAAGAAAGTATAGAACAACTAAATTCGGTTAATTGTGAAGTTCATCTCCATTCCTTTAATTCGGAAGTACTTGAACGGTTCCACAATTGTAAAGGGAAAAGCAACTAATAGCATACAACTCCAGTAAAGTGACATGCTAGTTAAGTGAGTAGGAGATTTGCTATAAATCAGCTGCCAGGCCCCAAACACTACATAAGAGCATTACTAGAAAGGACTCTCTTATAATCTGTATCATAAGACTGATTCACAAAATCTTGAGCATTTGAAAAGAACAATAGATTTACCATGGAACTCCATTTCACAGAATTTACATCCATGTCGTGAGCCTTGTCTTTCTTCAGACACAGTTGATATGTGGGTCCATCAACCTGTAATGAAAAACAAGAAAAGGTAATTGTAACTACCGCAAACCAGGAATAAACTAAAGATTGAGTTCAGAAAATTCCCCATGATTCTGGAATACTAACTTCGCAACACTGCATTTTCTATGATAAACACATTGTCAAAACGGGTTCAGTCTATCAAAACAAAATACTACTGCATGCATAGGCAGAACGTATTCCGGGTCTAGTTAACCCCCTTTTGTCACCTCCTGCAACTCGTGACGATAAAATAATTCAATTCTCAATGAACAAAGGTTTCAGTGTTAAATTCTTAAAGCTTGCTCAGAGTTCCATATGTAGAGAGGTTAAATATTCAGTTCCTATATATCTGGTGCAGGTTGGCCTATTACCCAAAGGTACGCAGAAAAATGGACAATTCACATCCTTAGTTATCCCTGAAAGCAGTAACTGTGGTCTCTCTTTTTCATTTAAACCCACTTCCCTGGGACCATCTAATGCTTGCATATAGAAGAGACTAGTCCTACTAGTCATGAAATGAAGAAAACTAAGAAAATGTAGGAAAAGATTGGTCTAGAAAACCAGGTTCCATCATGAGTAAACATATATGTTGCACGACGATAATTTGTGTAACGTCAAATATATGTTTAAGCACAGCATCACAGCATGTCATATAGGCTAGCAGAACAAGGATGTTAAGATTTTATGGCTCCAGCAAGTGAAAAAAAAAAAGGCCCACAAGGAAAAAATGAAAAGCGTTAAGAAAAACACACTTGATGTGCCCTATGAAATGAACCAGGGATCAAGATGGTTAAGAGGGAGGAGGTCTGTCCATACCAAACTATCCTTGTTCTCCACAAATAGACGGATAGCATCATCAGCTGCTCCACTGGCAATTATTCCTTCCCTGTAAATATTCACAACTAAAATGAGCCCATGAGAAGTCCCAAAACAGATTGTACACCCAAAATAATTAAAAATCACCAAGTTGTCCACATACATATTTAAACAAAAGACTGAGTGTGATGAAAGGGGAAGAGGAAAACGGTAAATTAATTGCCATATCTATCTTGCTACCTTGACCAATGGACTGAAAAAATTGTTCTATCATGATAGCCAGAGAGGGTACAAAGATGTGACCTGAAAAAGGCAAAAGAAAGTAGTTTATCAGTTTGCTAATTTTTCTGCCAGGAAAGCAGACAGGCCATGTAAAAGTAGTACTCAAAACAAGGGGACTTTAGTACTACATATGAGTGCGGCACTCCATTCATATAAAAAGGTTGTTAATATATAAGAATTCCATTTAGTCCCCTGAGACAAAGATCTAAATATATAGCTTCAATCTAACAACATTTGACACTTCCCAGACAAAAACTTTTTAATATGCACAAGGATTCTACACAAAGTTGTTGAAGAAATCCAGGTTATAAGTTGTGATCGTATTGATGTGTTACATGTTCTCTCACCAGACAATACAATGAAAAAGAAATACAACTGCACCCATAAGGTAAGGACACATATCATAAATGAACTAGTTAATCGTTCTTAATAGCAAAACAAAGAGGGACCGTGGGTTACGGGTTCAACATTTTTTTTTTTTTGAAAAGTAATCAAGTATATTAAAATCAATGTCAAATACACAGGAAGTGTATTGTCAGTTTAAATCAGAAAGGAACAACATAAAATTAGGTAGCCCGTCTATATGCCTAATAGCCGCAGTATTAAACCACGTAAACAATGTAAAATAAAACAGTTCCCTGAACTGATCCGTAGTCCGTGTTTGGTCTTCAAAGCATCGACCATTCCTCTCTCTTCACAGACACCAAACAATGCAACCTGGGATAAGGTCCCAAACAATTTTACTATCCTTATTTCGAAATTTTCTCCTCCATGCCTTCAACATGCCCTCCATATGCCTCGGCAACACCCAATCCATATGTTGCGACGCCAGAATATCATTCCAGAGAAGGCGAGCAGCGTCACAATGAACAACCTGAGATCTTTTCATTTTACAAATGATGGTTCTTCACATCTTTACTTTAAGAATCCCCTTTGTACCTGAGGGGTCATAACATATCCCTACATTTTACCTAAACTACCTTCTGATGAATAAGCCCCTGTTTGAGCCCCATTTTTTAAAAAACTCATTTTTTCCCAACATTTTCAACCACTTATTCCTATCCTCTCCTTGGCACCAACTGTCAGGTAACATTAATGGAGTTCTAAAATTTCTCTTTAACGAAATGAACTATCTTTTTTCCTTCCTTCCTATGCTGCTATCCTTGCACCACATAAAAGATGTATAATGGAATTACAGAACTTCTCTCTCAAGGCTCAAGCAACTAGATATATTGGATTGATCAGAAGGAGATTTAAATGACAGTTGGAAAGTGGTATCTTATGTAACCTTGAATTCAAATGGATTAGATGAAGGACTAATAATTTTCTTGCACCATCACCATGCTCTCAAACATTAATCAGCAGCAAAAATCTTAGCTCCTACTATTTATACCCATTTAATGTACTATGCACATGGCTTTCTCGTAATCCTTCAATAGTTTCCTATTTTTCTGTCCCCTTAATTATCTAACATGTACCAATGAAGTTTTAACGTCAAGACCAGAAAATAAAATAAAATAATATAAAATTAAGGCTCACTTGTATCTGAAAGAGATCATAATTTATGGAGAAAAGGAAATTAGGTTATCAACTAGTAAATGGAAGGACTATCATACAAAAATAAGCATAATCAAGAAACAAGGCACGTATATTATCTTTTGCATATTGTTTAACAAAGTGTAGATATTTTATTTTGCAATATTAATCAAGTGAATTATGAAACTCACAATACAAAAGAAACATACAGTGAATAACCCCTGAATTCAAATGGATTAGACGAAGGACTAATAATTTTCTTGCATCATCACTATGCTCTCAAACATTGCATTAATCAGCAATAAACATCCATGTACTGAGCAAATGACTTTCTCGCAATCCTTCAATAGTTTCCTATTTCTCTGTCCCCTTAATTATCTGACATGTACCAAGAAGCTGTAACATCAAGTTCACGAGATAGATGCAAGTTTAAACCCTCCAATTTTGGAGATAAAATACAAAGTTAAAAAGGACTCTAAAAGTTCATCTTAAGCAACGGTAAAGAAGAGGAATAAAACACACAGATGATAATTTGCTCACCAAGGTGCATATCCATCACCTGACTGCATCCTCATTATGTCAGCACCCCATATCTTAAGAGTAAGATCATCACTGCAAAAGCAATTTGACTAAATTATACTTCCCTTCACAACTACTGATCTACTAATAATTGCATTACAGCTCTAGTAATTATTGGAAATCGCAATTCTCATCAAACTTAAATAAAATGGCATAAAAACGTGTGAAAAGTCAAGCGCACCTACAGGTAACCATTTTGTCTCCATCCAAATTGAAAGATAAAGCCCAGACTGATGATATATGTCCACTGGAAACGCAAAGACAGTTACATGAGATTTTAACAAAATCATAAACAACCTGAAAGCAAATAAGGGAAAATGATGTCAAAACTGATAAGCAAGTGAAGCTCAAATAATAACCATGAATAACAATAACAGAAAGGAAATAAATCTTAAAATTTTATGATACTTGTTGAGGCCACAATCTGTTTAGGGGAAAGATCTGATAACTCATGGGATGGGACAGAAAGTATATAAAAAGAGATATGGCAAAGACCTTTGGCTTGGCAATAAGAGTAAATTTTTTACCTGATGTTATTGCAACACACTGGATGGACTCTGTAATTCAGTTAATGAGTTCTATTTCAACTGATTTTATTTTTCGACCTCTAAAGGTTGATATGAAGATCAGAAGATGTTATGTTAATGGGTCAATTGTACCTAACCTATATGCTCAAGGCTGTGGGTCAAAGTAGCAGGCGACAAGAATCAATACGTTTTCAAACTTAATACTAGTTTATACATCACCATCTTAAGTTTGAGGGAGAGTGCTAAACGTTTTATTTTTCTTGTTCAATCAAATCCTAGGCAAACAGGGTTTTCTTTGTTTCCTTATTACGATATTATGTCAACTCTGTTGATTATTTACCTATTAATTTGATTTTGTAGATTCTTTCAATTTCTTCGCGTAAGATATATCATGAAAGGTTCTCATAAAAAAGATTATGGCAGGCTATGATGCTCGGACTCTTCGAAATAGTCGGAGTACCAGTGTCGGATACCATGACATGAGTATGGGATATGTGTCGGATCCTCCAAATTTCAACCGGACACTTCGTCGTTTTTACTTCATTTTTTTTTCCCTTTTCTTTCCCTTTTCTTCTTTCCCCTTTTTGCTCCTTATAAACCTACCGAGAGGGTGGGAAAGGTGGCGGCGCTAGGTTTTCCCTTTTTTTATTTTATATAAAATGAAATGGGTTCCATATAGTGCTACTTATCGCTCCACTAAATCCAAATTGCAATCAAATCCTTCATTTTCTATTTTATATAATATTTAGTAATTTCTATAATTGAAAAACTGAACTCTAAAATTCTATTTTATTCATCTTGACCCCTTATTCAATACTCATTTCATTATTTGTGAATAATTGATTTTGGTCTACTCAAAATGATATTTTAGATTAGTAAAAAATTGAAGTTTGAAAGACGTACCCACGTACCCGTTTTCAAAATTTGAACTCTTTTTAGCCATGTCCCCATATTTTACATTTTAGAAAATAAAACATCCGACACTTAGATACTTACCCGTACCCGATACCCGTACCTGAGTCTGAGCATCATAGATGGCAAGTATTCGTAGAGAAGATTATGCTAAGTAATTTTCCCTTTTTATTTTGGTTATTTGTAACCCTATAAATAAGGTCTTTCACATTGTAAGCAGTAAGACAGAAGACTTGTACAAATTCTCTCTCGTTCTCCGTACTTCTATCACAGTTTCTATTCCTGTATAATTTCCAATGTCTGAGAAACTATTTTTACCTTCACTATTTTATTATCGCTGTAAAGATATTAAGGTAGAAGTCTTACTGAAATAAATTATATAGAAATAAGCCATGTTTCAATTAGCTTTGCAATGTCATTGAAAAACATTTCAAATGTTTGAATTCGTAACAGTTGATACTGTAATTTTATGGAAGAAGAAAGAAATATGAGTGAATGTACATACTCATGTTTACGAGGGCAGTGTTGATATTCATGTTTCATGTTAAACTTTAGAATGCTAGGCAGAAAGAAAACATGGAATAAATTTAACTAATGATAATATACTAATTTAAAAATCATTAGTAAGTTATCCTTCTTTTTAAATCAGAAAAATTGTTGACCTAAAATTCGTAAACCAAGAGGGTGACCACAGATCAAGTAAACAAAGAAAGGTTTGAAACTGTGACTCAGTTTATCCAATCGTATTAGCTCCTAGTTAACAGAGAAAGGAGTAGAATGGTGGTATATGGAATCAAGAGACAAACCACAGGACAAGCATTTGAAATGATATATTAAAAGCCTGTTTGGTAGTTGTTTATAATGGATTTAATTTATAAATAGATACAAATGAGTGGTGACTAATTGGGTAGTACTACTAGTGGGTCATGTGAAATGTGTGGAAAAAAGTTAATTGACCTATTATAAACAACTTACAAACAGCTGCCATACAGGCACTAAATCACAGTTCATAACAAGTGTTACTATTATAAAGCTTTTGAAATAGTATGAGAGATGGAACAAGCCATGGGCAAATGAGCATGAGCCACACAATTCTCTCAAACACGAAGAACCAGTGCAAAACCATACCTATCAGATTCACCTAAAGTTTGAACACAATGCCAATCATCGTTGTCCCCATCTTCAGCCCAAATCTGCCAGAGTTTGATGCATGTTTTTCAATATCTTCCAGTATTTCAAAATATAAACAGAAGGTACACTGGTTAAACATTAAAGTAGAAATGCATGACTAGAATAATAGGATATTCGACTATCTTATACACCTTAATAGTGTTGTCATAGCTACATGAGAACAGGATATCCATAGATGGATGCCATTGGACCATTTTAACATCTTGGGTATGTCCTTGCAACACCGAAACGCAGTCAAACTCATTGCCGGGCAATACTTCCCATATCCAAACCGATTTATCTCGTCCACAAGTTGCAAGCAGTGAGCCAGATGCATTCCAAGAGACACTTTTGACTTCATTTTCATGACCCTGTACACAAATTCAACATTTGCATCCATATAAAGACAACATGAGCCGGAGAGATCTTACAACCATTGAATAGAGGAAAAAATACTAATCAATTGCATCATGTGTTAATGCTTTGAAACCAAAGGTCAGAGGTGGGATATCTGAATGGAAATTGTTTTAAACATTGTATAACTAGTTAGGATTCAGGAGAAAATATTAGCAGTTTTGGCAGAATATTTAATATGATATACTTTTCTTAACAGTTGGATATGGAATTTGAAAATTATTTTATACCTCTAGAGTGGAGACACATTCATAATCACCACCAACAAGCTCCCAAATAGCAGTAGTGGCATCGAAACTTGCTGTCGCTAACAATTTGCCAGATGGTGACCAAGAACATGATCTAACAGTCCTAGTGTGTGTCTCATCCAATACTGCCTGCATGATCACGTACTTAGTATCACATAAAAATGACGTCACCAGCATCGACAGAAAAAAGAATGAAAATGAAGACACTCAATAATCAAAATTAAAATCCATATACATATGAGCATTATTTGAATAGAAAATACAGTTTAAAAACTATGCAATATACCAAATACGAGCCTTTAAAGTCAAAATGAGGGCATTGGATGAGAAATAATAGTTGTATTCCCAGTTCTCGGGGCAAAACCCTAAGCCCCAAAATAGAAAAAAACATTTCCAAGATCAAATGCGTTTTTATAGCAGTTAACCCAACTTGAAATAGTTTCATTTATTTTTAAAAGTAATATTCAATTCCACCCAATGCTACATTGTCATTATACGTCAGCTTCTCTCAATCAATTTATCATTTCTTATCCAACATAAATGAAAATAAAAGATTCAATCAATGAATTCCAAATTATCAGAGAAATGTAAAGTTGTACAAAATATAAAAAAAAATAACACACATTCTTTTTCCATTTCTAGATATAATTATATTGATTATCACCGAACCCATTTATTGTTACGTTAATAAGAGAAACCCAATCTACAAATCGAACAAAATAATCCAAAAATTGTGCCTTGCACTGAAAAGAGCCGGTAGCAGGGCTCTGTTCCCAGACTCGTACGGTCTTGTCGCCGCTACAAGAAGCAAGTACGGCGGGGATACCACTGACGCCTGTCGCCGGTTTCCAGGAGAGGCTCCAAACCCTATCGGTGTGGCCTTCGAGTACCTGCTTTTCCTTAAGATCAAAATCGCCGGTGAAATTCATCGCACAATTTTCAGAGATAAAGTAAACAAATTTTATGTTTCGACAAGTGAAGTGTAGGGAAGTACACGCGCCGCCGCAGTTAGTGGCGGATTGCGCAGAAGTATGAGAGTGTGGTGGTCTCGTGCCGATATTGCTCGGGAGCAAAGGAAAAGTAAGCAATGACCATAAAATAAATGAGTGCCCCTGTGGTTTATTAATTTACACTTTGATCCCAGATTCATAAATCATTTTCACTTTTGACTCTATGGCTGTAAAGTCAGACCTTAGTCCAATAATTATTAATAAAATTTTATGAAATCAATCGTGTTATGTAGCACAATTTAATAGTTTCGCTATCTAATAAGAATATAAAATATCAAAACGAGATTAATGAATTTTTTTTTTTAATGACATCTATTTTAATGAATTGTTTTTTGAAAAAAATGAGTTTTGAAATAGTGATTTTTTAAAGAATGTGTCGTTAAAAAAGTTTTGGATTTACGTATGAACGTGTAATTGAAAATGAACTTGAGAGAAAAAAAGAAATTTGATTTAATGGATGTAAAACAAGAGTTAATTAATTGAATCACGTCCTTTGGAGAAGTATCTAGGAAAATATTTTGAATTTACGTGTAAAATATTTAATTATATGAATGTGAAGTTGAAAATGAATGTGTAAAAAAAAAATTGAAATAATGGTTATGAAACAGGGGTTTAATTTATCTTTGTTAAACAAAGTATGATTTTCTTTATCTTTTTCTACTTCCTCTTCATGATCATTTTGTGATGATGCAATTGCTATGTGATTTTCGTCCAATAAATTCATAATTAGTCTTCATTAAATTATAGAGAAATTTACATTAGATGTCTCAAACCTCTAAAAAATTTATAGCCACGCTTCAAACTTTCAAATTTTAGCCCCTACATCCAAAATCTTTTAGCTCTTGCTTCGTCCACATTATTTTCAAAATATATTTTCCCTCTTATTTTCAATCACATATTTTTCCATAAAATAACATTATACGCAAACCTGAACGTTTCTTTATTTTTTAACCACACATTTTTCGTTAAAATATTATCTCAAAATGTATTTTGGGCAAAAAAAGGAAACTCAAACAAGCTCTTAATAAATGTGATTCGAAATGACCTTTGACAATTTCTATTTATGTCAATTGACCAAAAATCAAAAATCAAATTTTAATTTGATCAATTTAATGCAAGGTAAAATGATTTTTAAATATTTAACTAATAAAATCATTAAAAAAATAAAAAAAAAAAAAAAGAAGAGAAATAAGATAACAGAAGAAAACATCCATCTTTCTCATGGAAAATTCCTCAAGTATAGGGATTCTTTCACAGAATTTCTACACCGCAGCACCTGATTCGCATACTTTATTTTCCATCTACCAATCAATCTGCGCCATGTGAAATCCTATAAAATTTTTGCAAAAAAATTCATGTACATGTAGTATTGTTCTCGCCTTATAACCCCACAAAAGGCAACCTACCTTAACCCTCCCCCCCCCCCCCCCAACATACCCACACCAAATGAAGGGGTTTGCAATGGTCAACGCTATAGCTGATGCAAAAAGCACACTCAAACCTGAAAACCATGATGTGAAGGAAAAATGGCTTTTTTGAGTATCGTCTCGCCTTTCTTTGCACCATCTCGTCAACCCTCTTCATGTTGCTAATGTATTTTTGTTTTAAAAATTTTTTATTCAATTTTATTTTTTATGAAATGCCTTCTTTCTTCAATTTCGTGTATGCTGGTTTTTTCCTGAATGGTTATCTACAATTTCACCCAATTTCGAGGATGCCCATAAATCTGTTTTGTTGTAAATGCTCATATTTTTATTTTGTCTTAATAAAGTGGAATAATTTTCACAACTTGCTTCATACATTCTTCGAGCCTATAGTGATTCATTCAATTTTTGATCGATGCATCACATGAGTAATTCTCACCTCCTAATTTTGATATTTGAGTCGGAATTTTGGGTCACTCATATTGTACCAATATATTAGAGTGGGTTTGATTGTTAACTTTTTGTTGATTTATATTCCTAAGAGTTCTTGAGATTTTGAATATGTTGAGAGGTTGGATGATAAAATTAAGTTTTAAGGATAACTATTTATGTCAATTGACCAAAAAATCAAAAATCAAATTTTAATTTGATCAATTTAATGCAAGGTAAAATGATTTTTAAATATTTAACTAATAAAATCATTAAAAAAATAAAAAAAAATAAGAAGAGAAATAAGATAACAGAAGAAAACATCCATCTTTCTCATGGAAAATTCCTCAAGTATAGGGATTCTTTCACAAAATTTCTACACCGCAGCACCTGATTCGCTGACTTTTTTTTCCATCTACCAATCAATCTGCGTCATGTGAAATCCTGTAAAATTTTTGCAAAAAAATCCATGTACATGTAGTATTATTCCTCGCCTTATAACCCCACAAAAGGCAACCAAATGAAGGGGTTTGCAATGGTCAACGCTATAGCTGATGCAAAAAGCACACTCAAAACCTGAAAACCATGATGTGAAGGAAAAATGGCTTTTTTGAGTATCGTCTCGCCTTTCTTTGCACCATATCGTCAACCCTCTTCATGTTGCTAATGTATTTTTGTTTTAAAAAAATTTTATTCAATTTTATTTTTTATGAAATGCCTTTTTTCTTCAATTTCGTGTATGCTGGTTTTTTCCTGAATGGTTATCTACAATTTCACCCAATTTCGAGGATGCCCATAAATTTATTTTGTTGTAAATGTTCATATTTTTATTTTGTCTTAATAAAGTGGAATAATTTTCACAACTTGCTTCATACATTCTTCGAGCCTATAGTGATTCATTCAATTTTTGATCGATGCATCACATGAGTAATTCTCACCTCCTAATTTTGATATTTGAGTCGGAATTTTGGGTCACTCATATTGTACCAATATATTAGAGTGGGTTTGATTGTTAACTTTTTGTTGATTTAGATTCCTAAGAGTTCTTGAGATTTTGAATATGTTGATAAGTTGGATGATAAGACTAAGTTTTAAAGATAACTATATATTTTTTTTATTATATCAAATAGTCAAATAAGAGGCTACTGTTTATAAGTTTACAAGAGCTAATTTATTATCTTAAACCGAAGGAAGTAAAATAAAGATCTTAACTAATTCCCTCATTGAAAGGGATTATAAATCACCTAAATACAGAATTAATATCTCTTAGTTACTCAATAAAAACTAAAATAAACTTAACATTCCCTCTCGAGTTGAAACGTGTGTATCCAGCATGTCCAACTTGGTTCTTAGCTTTTTAAACACATTTACTCCAAGAGCTTTCGTAAAGATGTCTGTCAGTTGCAAATGAGATGGGATGAATATCGTGATGATTTGACCATCTTATATCTTTTCTCTTACAACATGATAGTCAATTTCTATATGTTTGGTGCGCTTATAATGTATCGAATTTGCTGCTATGTGGAGAGCAGCTTAATTATCACAAAACAGCTTTGATGGTTCTGTGGAAACTTGCATTAAGCCAAGTTAGCTCACAAGTTGCCACTGACATGGACTTGCACTCAGCTTCTGAGGGTAATCTTGAAACTATTTTCCTTGTCTTTGCTTTCCAAGAAATCAATGGATTTCCTAAGAACACACAATAACATATTGTTCATCTTCTTCTTGTAGGATAGTTTGCCCAATTATCATCACAATAAGCCTTCAAAGTAAAGGAATTGCTTGAAGAGAACAACAAACCTAAACCAGGACTGCCTTTCAAATACTTGATAATACGAAGAACAGCATCCCAATGAAACTTTCTCGGAGCGTGCATAAATTGGCTTAAGATATTAACTGAGTATATAATGTCAGGTCTTGTAATTGTAAGATAAATTAATTATCCAACTAATCTTCTGTAGCGAGCTAGATCATATTCCAGGTCACCTTGATGATTTGTGAGCTTCAGATTCATCTCCATGGGAAATTTTGATGGAGCACCCAAGTATCCAACATCATATATGATCTCTAATGTATATTTTCGCTGAGAGATAACAATTCTGACTTTGGACCTTGCAACTTCCAGCCTAAGAAAATACTTAAGAAAACCGAGATCATTAATATGAACTTGCCAGTGAAGAAATTATTTGAAACTCTGTATAGCGGCTGCATCATTTCCAATTATTATTATGTCATCTACATAGATAAGCACTATAGTTATAAACGAGTCTTTAGTCTTCACAAATTGTGAATAATCTGAATGTGATTGGATAAAACTAAGCTTCTTGATAGCATTAAAAAAATTTGCAAACCAATTCTGAGGAGTTTATTTAAGACCATAAAGGGACTTATGCAGTCGACATACGAGCTTCTCACCTTATTGATAAAGGCTTGATGGTGGAGTCATGTTTACTTCTTTCTCTAAATTTCCATGGAGAAAAAGCATTGGTCATATTTATTTGATACAAAGGCCAATTACAGCAGCAACAGCAAGACACAATGAACAGCAATCAATTTGGCTACAAGAGCGAATTTCAGTGTAATCCAAGTCTTCTCGTTGAGAAAATCCTTTAGCTACCAATTGAGTTTTGTAGCGTTCAATCGTGCCAATAGAATTGTATTTGATACGATAAACCCATTTGCTTCCAATGGGGCGATGACCAGTAGGCAAAGGAACTAAGGACCATGTCTTTTGTGTAGTGAGAGCATCAAGTTCAAGTTGCATTGCCTCTTGTCATTTTAGATATAAGACAGCTTGAGCATAAGAGGTTGGTTCTAATAATGGAAAAACAGGATGAGTTTCAAGTGATGATGAATCATTAGTATAATCTGATATCTCATGTTGAGAAAGAATGAATTTTAATGATTCTTTAGTAGCAAAAAAAGGGAAATAGACTCATAAAAATGACATCACGGCTTGAGAAAAATTGCTTGGTGTCGAGATCATATAAGTGATAGGCTTTTTGTCCTACAGGATAACCGACAAAGATGCATTTTCTACCAAGAGTCTAATTTTTTAGATGGTTGGAGATTGGTTGCATAACAAAGACATCCAAAAAATCGAAAGTGGGAGTATGTAGGTGTTTTTTATAAAACAATTAATATGAAGATTTATGTTGTAACATAAAGGTGGGAAGATGATTTATAAGATATGCTGTAATAAGAAGACTTTTTGCTCAAAATCGTAAAGGAAGATTAGCATCAAACCTCAAGGCATAGCCAACATTTTAAGAGATGTCAATGTTTTCGCTCATCTATACTATCTTGAGGTGTAGAGGGACATGAGCTTTGAAATAAAATGCCAAGATTTCATGGAAATAAATTCAGAGCCATTATCGCTTCAATTACATTTAACTTGGCAATTAAATTGAGTGTTTACAAAAGAAATGAATGTTTTAAGTAATCGTTGCATTTTTTATTTGAATTTCATTAAAAAAAATATTCAAGTGAAGCAAGTACAATCATCAACTATTGTTAAGAAATAATGTACCCTTGTATGAGTTGCAGTACGAAGTAGTCCTCAAATACTACAATGAATAAGATCAAATGAATGCAAATTTTTAATAGATCATGACGAGAATGGTAAATGAGTTTACTTTGCTAAAGGGCATGTTTCACAATAATGTTGAGGATCAAACACAGATGAAGGAATAATATTGCTTAAAATTTTTGAAGGCGTCTTGGAGGGATGTCCTAACCGTTTATGCCATAAAATATTTGTAGTAGAATCAACATGATGGGTGATTGGAAATGAAGTTAGTGGAAAAAAGAGGATTGAATAATTCATGGAAGCTGTAAGTTGACTTACAGAAAATAAATTAACATGGAAAGATGGTGCACATAATATGTTTTTAACATGTAAATGATTTGAGAGTTGTGTTGAGTTAATTCCAGTTATTTTAGAATAGGCACCGTTGGGAAAGTTTACTTGAGAAGATAAATGAGAGATATTAGGTACTGAAATTGCTATGTGGTTTGTTGCACGGCTATCAATAATTCAAAGATTCGAGTCTATTTTTTATGTATTGAAGGATGAGCATAAAGGTGTAGAAATACATGTATAGTTTGCTCGAGAAAATTTTTACCATTTCTAAATAAAGCTTTTATTTGGGAAGTTTGTTCAGCTGATGTCTTTATTGTATCGTGATGTATCTCAAAATTGGTTTGATGTGCAATAGTTTTTCTGATTCGATTCAAAAGCTAAACATCTTTTCCAAGGAGCTCATGACCAACAGGGAATCCATTCAAATAGTAACAACGATCCACTATGTGAGTTGTACTCTCGTAATAAGAACATAACATAGATTTTATGGTTCCTTGTAACTTGGAATGAGAGGTTGGCCACTGTCTGCATTGTCATTGAGCATTAAATTGTGATTCCTAGAATTGTCATGAGTTTTGATACTCATGGCATGAATGAGATCAGTACCCTTTGCCTCAGTAAGTCATTGATGCTTTTTTCCCTCACATAAAAGAGAGTATGCATTTTTGACAATTGGTAGATTATGCATTAACATAATTTTCCCTCGCACAATAGAGTATGTCTCATGCAATCCCACAAGGAATTGTCCCAATCTAATCTTTTACTCCTTTTCTTTTAAGTCTTTTTGCTCTCCACAAGTACATGTGATTGAAAGACTGTAAGTAGTTAGCTCATCCCATAATATTTCCTTTTTCTATGGTAAGAAAAAATTGAAATCTTGATTTTGTTTCAATTTCACAATGGATCGTTGAGTTTGATAATGATAGTAAAAATCAACTTGAGAGAAACATTCTTGAAGGTTAGTTCAAATCTATGAAGGTGTTGCAACATAGAGTACACTGTTTGTAAGCTCCTGACTTAGAGAGTTAAAGATCCAAGAAAGCATCGTATCATTGCAACGTTGTCCTAAGGAGTATTTTGAATCTTTTTCATCTGGTGTTTGAATAGTTCCTTTGATGAGGGCATTGAGACTCACCAACATAGATCTCTTCAACAACATAATTGGTTCCATCTATGACTTTTGAAACAAGATTCATGCCAGAGTGATTAAAAGCATTGAGAAAGAGGATTGAAGAATCAATCATAGATGTAGACAAGTGTGATCAAAGTAGGCGGAAGTATTTTACAGACTCAACAAGATCATTACTTTGATACCATGATATAATTAAGTTTTAAGGATAACTATATATGTTTTTATTATATCAAACAATCAAATAAGAGACTGCTATTTATAAGTTTACAAGAGCTAATATATCCTAAACTAAACTAAAGGAAAGTAAAATAAAGATCTTAACTAATTTCCTTGTTGAAAAGATTACAAATCACCTAAATACAGAAATAACTCTTAGTTACTCAAATCAAAACTAACATAATTTTAACATTGGCTGCTACGAATCTCTTGATTTGGTTTGGTTTGATTGGTTTGCATTGGATGGGGGAACAAGTTTGGTAGCTATTTTCAGTGGTTGGATCCGGTTATGGTAGGTTGTCTTTTATGTGGTTTAGTTGGAATGTGGAAGATGAGTGTTTTTATTTGTGTGTGTATTTTTCTATTGTTTTAAATTAATTATATGTTAAAATACCACTTATCTGGGATTAAATTGGTCAAATTAAGATCAAATTTTGAATTTTGATCAACGGATATATTTTGGATGGAGATCGTTAAAGGTTTTTTCGACGTACAATTATTAAAATGTTTGGAATGTATGTATTATGCACATTTTTAAAATGAGATTTTTCATATATGTAACTAAATTTGAAAATACACAACATTCGTCACTTTTACTAATGATGCTAAAAAATGTCACATTTTGTGTGAAAAGTTCAAATTACCCTTAATGATACATTTTGGGAGCATTTAATGCTCATTAATATTTGATTTGAATGCCTACTAATGCTATAATATGATAATTTAATTTTAAACTATAAACATTAAATATATGTATATTATATTGGGTAATATGAATTTTTTTTAATTAAAAAAAAGATTTTGAAAAGCGAGCATAAACCGATTCTTCTACCATTAACAAACCCTATATTTTCTTATCATCTTCTCCATTCCTTCATCAATAAAAAATTACTATTGGATTCATCTTTCATTTCGAGAGGTTACCATGTTAGAAATTGTTTATGTTTTTATTTTATAATTTATTACTTTTGAAATGTTAAATACTACATGGTCATATTTATTTTAAATTTTTGAAATTATTATTCATTGATTTGTTAGGTTTTTCAAATCTTTTAGAATAAAGATACAAATATCCTCTATAAATTGTTGCGAAAGATTCCATATTTAATGAAGTATTGAGTTATTTATTTGAAAAGATGTTGTCACGTTATAGTGACAATTGATAATATGCATTAATGTATTAATAATTCCTTCCAATCAAACTTAATAAATATTTTGAAGGATTGTCTCTTTAATGATTCACTGTGCAAATTATTTGGGAATAAGATTTTGTCATTTAATAGTACAATATTGATGATCACACTTAATGTTATGAAAAATCTGTTCCAATCACACACACGTCACATGCTCCCCGTCAGTTTCGACAGTTCAACTGTCGAATAGATATTTCAATTGTCGAATTTGACATTTTGAAACTGTTGGGATACACATTTTAATTGTCGGTTTCACCAGTTTGTTTGTGTAGATTTAAATATTCAAATGTCCCACTTTCATGCTATTAAATATTGACATATTGATTGTCCAGAATTCTTAGTAATGCAATCACAACTTTTCAGGTATTATTAATCATTTGAGATTCATCACGCGCATGAGGGAAAGTTTGTTCATTTAGATGACGAATGGAAGTGGAGATGGGACAAAATCACTTCAATCGTAGTTCCGACGAGTATCAACCTAGTTGAACTTATGTTACGATTGAAGGACAAATTTGGTATTCTTGAATATGCCTGAACATGAATATACCTCTGACCAAAATATGCAAAGATAAAGACTTAAATTGATGCAAATCGGTTCATAAGCCTACTGCTATATGTGTTATTATTTTGAAAATCGAGCTTCAAATTATTGACATGGAGAGGGATACAAATTTCCATAATCCTTCGTTTGTCGCAATGGAAGTTCACCAAAAATACAACATTATGAAGTTGATCAAATGCAAAGTGGATCAAACAATAATGCACCTGAAACATTAATTTTTGATATTCAGGATGAACATTAGATGATAACTTGGATAATCCGTTGCATGGTACAGAGGTTGCTATGTTGAAAGTGACGAGCAAATGTCATCACATTCCAGGATTTTGAATAGATACTAATGGATTAAAATGTGAATATGTCAGATCTTGCCGAAAGACAAGTACTTTTGAGCAAGAAAGAGTTGTACTCGAAAATTTATGTATTTGTTTTGCAAGACAAGTTCCAAATTCAGGTAAGCAGGCCAAGCATCAAAATGTTGACCATTGTATATGCGGCTAATAATTGCAACAGAATGTTACGTGCTTCGACAGTGAAGCTGTTTGAAATCTTCATGATCTGCAAATTCAACAACGTGCACACACGTTCCGTAGATTTTCCTTTTGTAGTTGTTGGTAATCAATGATCACGAGTACTTTTTAATCGTAAATGTAGCACTTGGAATATATCATTTACTATTAGGGAACATTCAAGATGAAATAATATGATTTAAGTAATTTTATTAATTTTATTTCTTTTACTTATGACATGTATACCAGATGTGAAATAAAGGTTACATATGTTAGAACAAAAAGATCGATCACCCTGAGATATTTTGATATTTAAACTTTTCATAATCAGAATTCAATCAAGCAAACTAACAAATATGTCAAAGATAAAGAAAAATCAATCCTCTAAAACAAATAAAATTCGTGCCATAAAGCAATGACCCAAGATTATCAAAAGCTACATGATTGCAAAAGAATTTTCACTTAATTGATTTCTAAATAGATGATGGAAGAAGCATTATTCTCTTCTTTTTCCGGGTCAGTCTATCTTGCTTTATAATTTTCATTAATAAAAGCACTAGTATTGTAATAAATACCAAAATAAGAGCAAGTCACAAATATCTACAATGTAAATAAACAACAAAGAAATCGACGAATGATAAAATGATAAGTTCCATATTACAAAGATAACAGCATCCACCTTACATCAAGCAAACACAGCATATGAGATGTATAAGCATATATATAAATATATACAACCACCAAATCGTGTTTATAATCAATGATCATTTCGTACACAACCACCAAATTCTTGGAAGGAAGCAATTGTGGTCATCAAAATTTTCCAATACGATTTTCATGAATTTGAAATTGCTCATTTGAAAATGCATTTTCAAGAACTAGGAATTCAAAATTCATTTGCAATAACAAGGTACAATAAGAAAGCAAAAAATGTCATATTATAATAATTTGTACATATAAATGCAAAACACACATATAATGTTCAGATGAATCAAAGTTGTACATGTCAACCAATGACTACAAAATTCATTTGTTGAGAAATAGTCATTTGTCGATAAACACTGACTTTAACTGTCGAGAACGACTGTTCATATCGACAAATGACTTAACTAATCTCTCGAGTTTAGTCAATTGTCGAGAATAACTGAAACTAAATGTCAATAACGATAGTTCATCTCAAAAGATGAGTCACATAATTGAACTGTCGAGAATACATAACTGTCGAAACTTTCACTTTGACAAATTAAACAGCTCACTTAAAAGATAGTTATGTTTGTTTGTGTTATGTACGAAGTATTGGTAATTAAATACCTATTTTTTAGTTCTAGTTCATAATTAAAAGTGCCAATTTTTGTATGGTAAAGAAACGCAAGAGATCCAATTTCTCGACTTCTATAATAAGAGAGATAAATGAACACACATGCACATACACATCACAAGCATATGAAACCATAACCTTGATGATATTAAAGCAATTAAATTTTGATAAGGAAGTTAGAAAAGGCAATGATCAAAAAAGGTGTTGCAGACATGTAGCTTAAATTTGATGTGTAAGAAGTTCCCAAAAGTTGTAAATGTTTTCCCCTAATAATGTTGATAGGGACAAATCAACAGTCAAATCTTGTAAACAACAAAATAATAGTTAGCTTAACACGTGAAGTAGAAAAGCCAATATCTTATTCTATCAAAGAGATTTTGTACGAGAGATTTGAGGTTAAGGTTGAGCATGACTAGGTATCCTTTGGCACATAGCATTTTTGTGTAGAATGTAAATTATTATGATAAACACCACAAAAAACATAAATAAGTGTCAAATCATATAATCAAGAAATGGTCGAGAACATTTACAAATCAAAATTCTAAACAATTAACCCACGTACCTCGCTCTTGAAATTTATTTGCGAGAACAAGGAACGTGAAGATTTTGCATTTCAAATTACGGAGTTATATAAACTGAAATTTTTACACTACCCATTCCAAAATTCAAAATCGATAGCTGTCCCTACACCAAAATCCATCATCAACACCATCTAAGGCTTATTTCCAATATGATTGGATTGGACCATTTTTGCCAAAAAAATTTGCCATTGACAACAAAATACATAAAAATAATAAACACCTCTAATGCCATTGTACTACACGTTCAAAGGAGCATAAACCATAGTTTTTGGCCAAGGAAACAAGCAATTGATAGATGGATGGAGACTGGCCTGGTGGTGGGTGGCAACTGACGTGGCGATTGACATGGTGGTGGTTGGTGCGGCATGAGAGAATGAGTGGTGCACGAGGCAATAGGGGAACGATCACACGGGTTTTAGATTTGAATGTGAGAGAGTGACTTGTGTTTTTTGAGGTTATGAGATTTTGAATGTGTGTGAGAGAGAGAAACCAATTATGGCGTGTATAGTTTTTTATTTTTCACATTTTTTTTTATTTCAAAATTCAGGGACCTTTTTCACTTTTGGTACAACTTTTTCATGTAGTCAAATCTCATTTAATGAATGATTGTAGGGTGTTTAAATTATGTCAAAAGGTGACATTTATAAAAATACAAAGCCAAAAAATAACATGGAGTACAAATTCCTCTTTTAAAAACTTTAAATTTATGCTGCAAATTTCCCTACAAGTTACAAAGTGTCATTTATATTTTTAAAATATTTACACAACCATGTCTAAGTCTAGAGTATATTTAGGCCAACTTAATGAAGTCCCATATTTTGCTGATGTAACAATTTTTTAAGCAATGCATGATTACACATTTGTTTGGTCTCCATTATTCTACATTATGACGAAAGAAATAATAATTTTTTGGAGAATGTGCGATTAAAAAAGAAGTGAATTTTTTTAGGTTTACATGTAATATTATTTTATTAGAGAATATGTGATTGATAAAAAGAGAAAAAATAAATTAGAAATTAATGGGGGCCAAAAGTGATCTAAAAGTTTGAAAATGAATTAAATGTTTTTGGGCAAAAGTGTTCTTAGAAATTTTATGAACTTTTATATTTACCTTGAATTATAGTGGTAAATGAATCTAATCTTCTTAATTTATTTTTGTTTAGTTTGTATCATTGAGATAAAATAATTATATTTCACTAATGAAGGATTTGAAAAGATTTTTGATTCAGACCAAGTAGGGATGTCAAAATGGCTCACTGACTCGGGCTGCCCGTGGCTTGGCCCGGGAAAGCCCGAGCCAAGGCTTTCGAACAAGCCGAGCTTGTAAAAGTAAAAAAATTAATGGAAAAGAGCTGTCTACTACCTTGCGGGCAGCTTAAAAAAATTGAAAACAAATTTGCTGCTTGTAGGCTTTGACAACTGCCGCAGGCAAGGCAGAGCCGCAGATAACGTAAATTTTTAAATTTTTCAAAATTTAAATTTGAAATTCAAATGTAGTTGAAACAGATATATTTTTTTGACTATAAATACGAGAAAAAAAATTACAATTTCATATCAATTTATTTCAATCAATTTCCAATTTCTTTACTCAATATTCAGTATTATAGTCTCTATTTTATTTTTTATTTTTGCTCTAATCTCCAATTTAGTTACGTTTCATAAAATTTTGCAGTATTCTTGTTTCAATTTCAATCTCCAATTTCTTTACTTTAATATTCAATCTTCTTTGCTATAATAGTTATAAATGAATTTTACTAGAAATAAGATTAATCAGTTTAAAGGTAGTTCGAGTACTCCATTTGGCTACGATGCATCTCAAAATGTTCTAATTGATTTGAAAGATATCGAAGATGAAGAAGTACATGAGCTTAAAAGGTCAAAAAAAGAATCCGCGAATTGTTGGTAACATATGACACGTAAAAAAGTTGGGGTTCAAACTGGAGTTGATATTTGGAAAGCATGTTGCAATTATTGTAGTAAAGAACTTAGTTGGAAGCCCGGTTCAAGTACAACGCATTTAAATAGGCACATATTAAGAAGTTGCAAAGCGAAACCAAT
>CAIGRP010032104.1:0-15271 GCA_903798385.1 Fraxinus cuspidata
CGTGAGGTCTTCGGCCGGGGGATGGATGACGTCGCCAAACCTCTGACACTTATCACATTTTCTGACGTACTCTGCTACATCGTTTTTCATAGTAAACCAATAATTTCCATACCTAATCAATTTGAAGGCAAGAGCTCGCGCTCCCTGGTGGTTCCCACATATCCCCTCATGGACCTCTGCTAGGGCCTAGGTTGATTCTGAGGGTCTAAGTTATCTCAGTTATAGAAGAGCAAGGCTCTTGCGAAATAGAACTTTCCTAATCATGCAATACCTTGGTGATCTTGACCGAATGCTTCTCGATGCTCGAGGGTCCTCTAACAGTTTCTCATTAGTTAGAAAGTTGACGATAGGGTCCATCCAAGATGGCTCATGGTCAATATCCATGAGACTTGGTTTTTAATTTATGCTTGGTTATATAAACATTTTGATGTGGACTGTCCTGTCAAGACCATCAGTTCTCATGAAAACAAGTGTAGACAGGGCAACATCTTTACAATTATCAGCTCGAGATCCCACAACTTTTGATGCGACTTTGTAGATCATGAACTTTCAGACAATACAAGCTCATTTTTTCATCTTTCATTTCAAAGGTGCCATCATTTTAACCTACGACTAACTGTAAATTGCTGAAAATCTTAATCTGTTCAAGTTCAAGGTTGTAAGCGAGTTCCAAAGCTATGACAATGGCCTCATATCCTGTTTCATTGTTAGTAGCTTCGAATTCGAACCTAAGCGCACGTTGAATCTTAACAAGTTTGTCGGGGATGTGTTAAGTATAACCCCTGATCCCGAGCCCGATGAGTTTGATGTCCCATCTACAAAAATTTCCCAAGTGTTACTGTTCGAGCTCGAGGTGAGTTCATCTGGCCTCCGAGGCCTTGGGGTGAGTTTCGCAATAAAGTCGGCCAAGGCCAATGCTTTGATTGAAGGTCTGGGTTTTATGTCAAATTTGCCAAGCTCTATTGCCCATTTTAGTAAACTTCATTACATGTCGAGCTTCTGAAGTTTGTGCTTTAATGGTTGATTTGTGAGCATAACAATGGGATGAGACTGAAAGTACTATCGGAATTTCCTAGCACAACAACTAAGGCTAGAACAATTTGTTCTACTAATGTGTACCAGGTTTCAGCATCAAGAAATACTTTGCTCACATAGTAGATCGATTGCTTAATCTTGTTGACCTCTATCACTAATACTTCGCTTACTGCATTTTCAAAAATTGTCAAATATAATAATAGAGTGTCACCAGGCTTGGGTTTTGTAAGAATTGGAGATGCTGCCAATGTTTGCTTGGGTTCCTGGAAGGCTAACTCACATTCTTCATTCCAACCAAAGTTTTGGTTATCCCTTAAAGCTTTGAAAAATGGAAAGCACATATCAGCGGCTGGTCACATGAACCTATTTAGAGCTGCAATCCGACCTGTTAACTTCAGTACATCTTTCATGCTTTTAGGTGATTCTATTGATGTTAGGGCCTGTATATTGTTAGGGTTAGCCTTCATCCCTCTATGTGTGAACATGAAGCCAAAGAACTTACCTAATGCTACCCCCAAATGCGCATTTAGCTAGATTTATTTTCATCCGACACTTTCGTGGTGTAGCGAATACTTCCTCGAGATTTGAGATATGGTCGTCTATTTGTTTGCTTTTTACTATCATATCATCCACATAAGCTTCAATGTTATTGTCAATCAGGTTAGCAAAGATCTTATTAATGAGCCTTTGGTATATTGTTCCTGCATTCTTTAGTCTGAACGGCATGACTCGGTAACAATAATGGCATAGTCTGCATGAAAAACGGCTTATCCTGATCTTCCTCAGCCATAAGGATATGATGATAACACGAAAATTCATCGAGAAAACTGTACAATTTATGGCCCGACTACTGTCCATGAGTTTATTAATCTAAGGTAAGGGGTAATTATCCTTAGGACATGCTTTGTTGAGATCGGTAAAATTGATGCACACACGCCACTTCTCATTAGCCTTTTTAACAAGAACAACATTCCCGAACTATTCTAGATACTGAACTTTCCGAATGAACTGTGCTTCAACGATCTTGCTGATTTCTTCACGAATGATCTCCTGTCTCTCAGGTGCAATGTATTTTTCTTTGTTTAACTTATCTAGCTTCGGGATTTACATTGAGCTTGTGAACTCAATTCCAGACATGTCTCACACTTTCCACAGGAAGACATCAATGTTGTGTGAAAGACAACTAATGTGCTCGCCTCTGAGTGAAGCTTTAAGATCTAGACCAGCGGTCACCCTTCTTCCTGGCTCGAGCTTGACCTCTTCTAACTCCTCTACAGGGGCAAGTCTCCCATGGTGCTCGAGCTCGGGCTCAAGGGTTGATAACTGCATAACATCGTTGCTCATTCCACAAACACTAGTAACATAGCACTATCTGGCGACTGTTTGATCTCTGTGTAAAACTCATATACCATTACTTGTCGGGAATTTCATGGCAAAGTGGAATGTGGATAATATAGTTTTGATCTTATTTAGCAAATGTCTTCCAAGGATGGCGTTGTAGGCTATACTAACTCGCATTACGTGGAAGTCTATGATGTCTGTCGCTTGTTCATGACCTGCTATAAGGGTTAATGGAAGCTTAAAGACTCCTTCTAGAGTGATGACTCCTCTCTCGAATCCTTGGAGGAGAGTTTTAACTTGCTTGAGTTGCTGAAATCCCCATCTTGCTCTACACCTCGTGAGATAGTATATTAGCTGCACTCCCGTTATCAACCAATATGCTCTTTACATTGAAGTTGGCAATGACTGCTGTTATGACCAAGGCATCATCATGAGAATATGACACGCCTTCTAAGTCCGTTGATCCGAAAGTAA
This sequence comes from Fraxinus cuspidata, assembly GCA_903798385.1. Taxonomy (NCBI): domain Eukaryota; kingdom Viridiplantae; phylum Streptophyta; class Magnoliopsida; order Lamiales; family Oleaceae; genus Fraxinus; species Fraxinus cuspidata. Next base: position 2,851 of record CAIGRP010032104.1, read on the forward strand.
TATCTTCAATGGTATCAAAGTTTGTTCTTGAGATGGAAGTATATTGTTGGACATATTGTTTGCGGTTGTTGTTGGAGTCTCCTCTAAGGATATTCTCCCAATTATAATATTGATGGTTCCTGATGTACGTTGTTTGTAGTCTCGACCTTCTGTGGCCTCGCTTTGTTTTGATCATTTTTTGGGTCATTGTCTTACTTATGTAAGTACCCAAAAATCCTCTTTTAATTAGAGCCTCAATCTCCTGCTGTGAGGCATAACAATTCTTCGTAGTATGGCCATGATCCAGATGAAAATCACAGTACTTGTTCCAAGTCCCGAGTTGCATGAGGAACTCGCATCCTAGGAAGTCACTTGAGCTCCTTAAGATCCTTGATTTCCATCAAAATGTTAGATCTGGAAGTATTAAGGCGAGTATATGACTTGTGTTGCATTTCCTGTTTGGACTTTCCTCGAGTGATGTCTTGTTGGGAATTTGACTCATCATGTCCTTTTATTCGAGCTTATCTGGAATTGGGCCATCTCTTCTTGGGTTCATGGTCTTTTCCATGTTAATGTACTTTTCACCCCGATTTAGCAGCTTAGACACCATTTTAGGAGGAGTCTTTGACAATGACATTTTAAATGCCCCATACCTTACAACATATGTTAACACAGATACATCGGCTGTAATATGCAGGTCAGGTATCTAGAGTCTCTCCTTATTAAATGCCGTCACGAAATTATGAAGGGTTTTATTTGGCCCTTGACACATCTGCATGAGTGATGTGAATGTCTTCCGATATGCTTGTTGCTAGCAAAGAAAGCGAAGAACTTATCGGCCAAATCTGAAAAAGAAGCTATGGAGTTGGGTTCCAATGTGAGAAACCAATCATTAACTGCATTAGAGCATCTCCAAGAGACTCTTTAAATATGAGATGCTCTCTATTTTAAAGAGTCAAATTTTAAAATCATGCTCTAAGAGACTCTTTAGATTAACATTTTAATTTAGAGAGTGGGTTTGACTCTCTAAATTTGGAGAGTCAAACTCACTCTCTATAATTAAATGCATTCAAGGTATTTCAATTTTCAATGTAAAAAAATAATAAAATAATTTAAAGAAAAGCTAGTTAAAATAAAAGATAAAAAAAAACAATAAATATTTTTTGGAGTGGTAAAATTAAATGTTAAATATAAAGAGTTTGTTGGAGTACTTCAAAATTTTAACTCTCTAAATTTATAGATACTCTCCAAATTATAGAATATGCTCTTTAAAAATAAAGAGTCTCTTGGAGATGCTCTTAGTGAGTGTCTGAGGAAAAGTCTTGCACATTACTGCAACCTGCAAGTTCAAAATATATGTTAAGATGATTGATAGGGTTGGTTGTCCCATCGTACTCCTTTACCAGTGGATATTTAAATCTGTCCGGTAGAGAGTATGATAAGACTTCAGGGGTGAAAAGGGTGTAGGGGTGAACCATGTTACTGCCTGAGTATTCTGAAGCATTCGAGCCACATTCTCGTCTTGGATAATCCTACCAAGATCGGTAGAGTCAATTGTAATTGATCTCAAACCCGAGGTCACATGACAAACGCCTGAGGCTCCGGCATCACCGTTGTCAGGACTAGGAGCTCGAGCATCCGCCGTGAGACCATCCTGTAGTTGTAGCGTTGGATGTGGATTTCTTTGAGTCAACAACTAAGTTAGCGAAGCAACCTGTTGCCGAAACTCCTTGAATGCTTCAAGAGCAATAATCGCAGATAAGTGTGTTGGTTCTCATGATGACACCTTCTGTGGAATCGGACGATCTTCGGTGGGGGGCTGGTTTGAAGCGTATGAATTTGCTGGAGAGTGTCCTGAATATGTGTTAATCATGGCTTTTGGTAGCGATTTTCACAGACAGCACCAATGGTGCTACCAAGATTCGCACCGTAATAATCTCGAACTTGAGGACAACGAATTGGCACGAACAGAATCCCCTTTGATGATTGTAAATGGGTGGAATTGAATCTCGGGTATCTAAAACAAAGGCATCGAGGTGTGTCGTCATCAACCCTACGATGCTTAAGTCGAAAAGAGAATTTATACGTAGGGATGTGAACTGAAAATTATTTTTAAAAGTGTACCTGATTAATATACTTATAGAGGTTAGTGGTTGAATCCTAAAAGAATCGAAAAGTGTGACATCCTTATCCTTTTTGTGTAAAGTGGTGGAGTTGTGATGAAATTACATCTTTAAATTTGAAATGGATCATGAGTCTAGGTATTTGGACGATGATCAACATTATTTGACACAATTCGGGTAGGATAAGATATTCTATAGTGTAAAAAGAGAGAGAGAGATTGGTTCTCATGGCAAAGCCTGAACTCGACCATGGCCGCGGTGGGAATGTTCGGGCTGAGTTGGCTCGTGTTCAAGTATTGACTTTGCACATATCAACTTAAAATTTTATTTTATCTAAATCAAACGGGCGTTTAATTCCGATTCATTAAACTTTCTTCATCGTTTCCCAATAAAATATGGATTCCTTTCTTGTTTACTTTGGGCGTGTCACACCAAATTAAGGATAAATACTAAACTAATAAAGTAAAAGCAAATAAAAATAAGTTAGTGCAATAATGCATAATAATAATTATGTCCATAGGACACAGCTGATGAGGGTCCCAACTTTACCCACAGAAACGAGTTCTAATTCGTCGGATACCGTGGAGCTGACGAGGATAGATCCCATATTCAATTTATGATTAAAATATACGTGGCGCTAATGTGTTACTAGGACCTACCAAGTCATTTAAAAATGGGAAAATTGCAGCAATTTCAAAACTTTTGATTTTTTTTTATTAATTTTACTTTTAACATTTAATTTGTACCACCAACTATCCCAAACCCTTGAAAAATTAGTACCTGAAGTCCAAATATATAAATTTCATCCTTTGACCGTTAGTTGACAAGTAAAATATATTTTTGACCACATTTAAAGAGGACAAAATGGTAAATTACTCATTATTTTAAATAAAATAATTAAAAAAAAGGAAGATGAACAGTTTCATCCATCTGGGGCTGCTGCAATTTTTCCGAAAAATTGAATCAAAGATTTCTCAAGTTAAAATGTCAAAAGGTCAAATTGAGACTGAATTAAATTACAATTAGCGTCTCTATTTGATAACCTTTAAATTAAAATTCTTTTGTTTACATGTTCATTATCAATCACACATTCACATGATAAAATATTCTGCACATAAATTCAAATTTTTTTCTTACTTTTTAACCATACATTCCCTAAAATTTTACTATTCAAAATACTATTTTTGAAAAAATAATGACCACCAAACAAAAGCTTAATAATTTCTATTATATTATCCCCTTCTTGAGTCAATGAACAAAATTAATATTTTCAAAAAAACTTATAAGAACTTTTCTAGACCTGTCTATATAAATACGTGGATCCAGTCATAAAGTAAATAAATAATTTATTGAAAATATCAAATTTAATTGACTATTATGCCCCCCTTTGACAATCATTTTTAATAATAAAAAGAACTTTTAAATAATAATTTTTAGAAAAATGTATAATTAAAAAGTATAGAAAAATTCAAAATTTATATGTAAAATATTTTATTGTGTTAATGTATAATTGCTAATAAATACGTAAAAAATAGAGTAAAAATAATTATCGTTAATTAGGTATTCTTGTAATATAACCCCATTGTTTTTTTTTTTCTTGAAAATCAAACGTAGTTAAATATATAATTTCACATGAGTTAAATAGATGGTCTCGGGTTGAATTCTAAAATTGTAATAAAGATTATGAAGTCCAAACAGGAACTATATATCTATAATAGATTAGTGCTTATTTAATCGATTAAATTATATAATATAAATAAACATCTGATTGGTTAAATTTATATGCATTCTTGAACAATATCATAAACAAGTAATAAAGTGAATGTCAATCTAAGTATCGATAGGACCAAGTATCTAATATAATTTCTAATAAATCAAACTCTTACCAAATGACCCAATTATAATGAAGATTTATATTTATTAATTTTTTATTTAAAAAAAACCAACTATTATAACTTCTAAATTACTAAGTGGTTCGGAAGCGTTCATGAATAATCAAATAATCGCTAAGAAATAAGACCCTCAATCCTCATACATTCATCCATTTTAATATTAATTCAAAACTTTGATTATATTTATTTGAACTTGAAGAAAAATATTCCTATATTGTATAATAATCTCTTCCGAGTACATGATCAGAAACATACATATTCGGATGTGAATGTATGAAGTGACATTAAATCACAAAAACATCATATGAGATCATGCAAAGCATATGCAGTAATTTCCATAACACTTTACACTAAGGCCTTTTTGATAACTTATATTTTCCATTTTTCAAGTTTTAGGTTGTTTGGTAGGCAACATTTTCCATAGAATTCTTTTTCCAAGTTTTCATCCACGCGCCTCCTATTCCCACTTTTCAATGAAATTATTTTCTTGTTATTTTGGTGGTTTTTTATTTTCCAGCTTTTTTTTTTAATAACGAATTGTTAAAAAAAAATTCATTTTAATGGACAATTTTCATATAAAACAAAATCAAATGAACACGCTTCGATTGAAAAATGATTTTCTTGGAATTTTTTTTTTACTTTCTGACAATGGAAACAAATTTTATAACCAATAGTGGAAAAAATTTTCATTTTAATGGACAATTTTCATGTAAAATAAAACCAACCAAACAAACATTAAAAAAAATTCAAAATTTTAAAATTTTCCAACTAAAAAATTATACAATCCGTTTGATTGCAAAGGTGGAAAATTGGTGGAAAGAAAATGAATTCGAAAAAAAGTAATTGCCTAGAACTCATTTTTCAGAAAATTGTTAATTAAGTGCATTTGATTGGTATAATTTTCCACCCGAATTTTTTTTGAAATTTTGAATCTTTTGTTTTACGTTTGGCTTTATTTCACATGAAAATTGTCCATTAAAGTAAATTTTTTTTTTTTTTTTTACAATTGGTTATGAAATTTGTTACCATGGACAAAAAATTGCTCGAAAAACTACTTTTTCATCAAAGTTTGGTGTTCGTTTGGCTTCGTTTTACATGGAAATTGTTATTTTTTTTTTTTTTTACTTTCTGGCAATGAAAACAAATTTTATAACCAATAGTGAAAAAAATTATCACTTTAATAGACAATTTTCATGTAAAATAAAACCAAACAAACATAAAAAAATCCAAAATTTTAAAATTTTCCAACTGAAAAATTATACGATCCGTTTGATTGCAAGGGTAGAAAATGGGTGGAAAGAAAATGAATTCCAGGAAAAGTAATTACCTAAAACTCATTTTTCAAAGAATTGTTAATTAAGTATGTTTAATTGGTATAATTTTCCACCCGAAATTTTTTTGAAATTTTGAATCTTTTGTTTTACGTTTGACTTTATTTCACAAGAAAATTGTTCATTAAAGTAATTTTTTTTTTTTTACAATTGGTTATAAAATTTGTTACCATTGTCAAAAAGTTAAAAAAATAAAAATAAAATAATAATAATAATTGCCTAAAAATTATTTTTTCATCAAAATTTAATGTTCATTTAGCTTCATTTTACATAAAAATTATCCATTAAAGTAAAATTTTTTTTAACAATTAGCTATAGAAAATTTATTTTTCATGCCAAATTTTGCCAATCAAACATGTTCGAAAGTGGAAAATGGAACTCCCTAGAAAATAAGGCCAATCAAACATGGCCTACTTATGCTATCTTTCATATTGCTTCCCATGGACAGCAGAAATCACAAAACTCATTCGATGAGATCATGTAAAGTATAGGCAATAATTCCCAATGTCCATGGGACTGGTACTGATTGTTACTTGTGTTATCTTTCATATTCGCTCCCTAAATCCCCTTTTGGTTGGGCACTAAATTTAGAAATCACACACCAATTCAACAATGGCCAATTAATTGAACAATATTAAACTCCTAACAGTCATTGAAAATCAAACGAATAGTTAAACATTCCAAGATAAATAAAAAGATACTAGTTTAGAGCGACAACTCACGAGTATAATCAAAGTTTAGTTTGCATCACAGCAAAATCATATTCTCATAGAAAGCCTATATCCCTATCTGTTTTTACTATTACTCGCAAAACAAACCAAATTTAGAACCAACCCTTTGAAACTAGGAAAGTCAGTAATAAAACATGCATAAGAATTAGCAAAAGTTGCAAGTTAAATTTTGATTAAAACCAACAATAGCATCAGAGAAATTCCCATTAGACCATGTCACCTTTCTCCCAAAGGAGTTCTGATGTCCCTGTCTATTTTGAAATCACCTGCCTTGTTTCATTATAAAATTAATGCCTTAAACTAAGAATAAAAATTTAAAAAGTAAAGCCACTTTGATGCCTTGAAGCCTCATATTATATTCTTTTCATAGTGAAGCACTCCAAGTATATTTATCACCATCACAGGCACAGGCATATTCCAACAAAATTGATACCTAATTAGAGTATTAAACGAAAAATAGAATAAACTGAGGAATCCATAAATTAAAAAAAAACTTCAATGCATCAGAGATTCTGATTTCCTATTGATAAATGATTCATCTTTCCCCTAAAAGGAGTATGAAAATTTTGAAATTCATCATCTGCATCTAATAATAATATAAAAATAAGAAAAATATAAATTGAAAGACAAATTTAATGGCCTTTTATCACAGAACATAAAAAATTTTACACTATACATATAAAGAGTTTGAACTCCTCAAAATAAGAATCAACTTTTGGATTAAATAAGACTAAGAAAGCAAATATTGTAAAAGTTCTTATCATTCAACAAATTAATATGTACAAGGGGAATCATTCTTCCAAAATCAAACAGATTGCCTCAGAGGTAGTGACAATAGAGTATCATCATCTTTATCTCTGGTAATAAGTGCAATAATAAGTTCATCCCAGGCAAACCAAGAATGTAATTTGATCAAATTGAAAACATAATTTCAGTACCAGAATCCCAATGTTGGTACTGTAGATAAAAATTACACAGACCAAATAATCATAGCTAAGACAATGAATGAACCCCACAAGGAAGATAGTTTTTCTTCATTCTGATATAAAAAATCCTATTAGGAACCATTAGTTCAGTCCAAACAAGTCTATCAATTCAGGCCCAAACAAGACTCTACCACATGGAAACTGTAAGCATGTATAAATAGAACCTCCTACAAGATTCCAACACATTCAATTTGCATAAGAAACATTGATTCCATCATATTTTTGTGAAGTCACATACAGACTTGAAGGAGAATTCTTCGCAAAACTAGCCGAAGAAGGGGATCTGCGACCATGTACTTGGTGTGCATTCAAAAAGACACATTAATCTCCATCCAAATTCTTTCACTATTTCCAATTACAAAAAAGTGCAATATATACCATGTATTTCACAACTTCTCAAGAAATCTCCAAGACAAATGAAAAGATAGTTTAGGGCATCAACTATGACAATTTCATAAGAATTTTCAAAGTTCAGTGCATCTCTGCAAAATCATATTCAAATAGAATGCATATATCAGTCTGTTTTACCCAAAAAAATAATAATAAATAAATAAATAAAATTAGAACTAAAAGTCTACACAAGCCTCAAAATATGTACAATACACCACAATTTGTACTTAAGTTTCCAATTTTAACAACAAACAATCAAATACAAGTTTCCCCTTTGAAACTAGGAAAGCCAGTATTCTAAAATGCATAAAAATTAGAAATAAATGCAAGTTAAATACTGATTTAAATCAAAAAAATAGCATCAGAGAGATTCCCATTAGACCAAGTCATCTTTCTCCAAAAGGAGTTCTGATGTCCCTGTCTATTTTGTCATCACCTGCATTGTTTCATTTACATTTGAACGATAAAATCAAATGCCTTTACCCAAAATAAAAATCAAAAGATTAAAGAGTAAAACCAAATTGATGCCTCAGATTATATTCTTTTCACAGTAAATCACTCAAAGTATATTTATCACCATCACAGGCACATGGCATATTCCGACAAAATCCATAACTGAGGAAAATGATTTATTTTTTCCCCAAAAGGAGTATGATAAATCTGAAATTCATCATTTGTATCTAATAATATTTAAGAAAATAAGAAATTTATCAATTAAAAGACAAATTTAATTGGCCTTTTATCACAGTACAAGTACATAAATCCAAAATATAGATCGTGCTGAAAAAAGCAGAGACTACAATAGAAAAATGTAATTATATCATAATCAGTAAATCATAAACATATTACCACACTGCACCCACGCTAAATTAGACGGTGAAAAGAAAAACACTGCACCCACGCTAAATTAGGGTTTTGTAAGGCGTTAGTAAATACAGCTTATATATGTTGGATTTTGCTTCACGTACAGGGCCACATGGGCCCTGTAATTCACCTATGTGGCCCTGTAAGTTGGGCTTTCTCCTAATCTGTTTCTAGAGCATACGGGGTTTAGCCATTGGGCCGCTAGGCTAGGGTTTAAGAAAATAGATGCAAAATTTGCAGAGAAGCCCTTGTAGAATATTGTATTCACTTTTCAACACTTGTGTTAATTTTTAGTCATTTTCTTTTATAATTTTAACTAGTCTCTTATTAAATTTCTTTTTTTATACTCATCTAATCACAAATCAGAAGTTTGCTAGAAAAACCTAGTAACTTTGATACATGTAAACATGATCGTTTCTATTACAATTGAAAAACTTGTTTAATACATTACAATTACGAAATGAAAATAATATAATCGTAATTTTTTTTATCACTTCTTTCAGGTTATTCTTTTATAATCATGTAGGGATATTGTTGAATGAACCCATCAACATCCGTGACAATGTGATGGAATTGAATAATTGGCCTACAAATAATGGGCCTGATTGATACAAAATTAAAGTATAGTAATTCAATTGATAAAAATTGAAGTATAATGAAATAAACTTAGCCCAGTAGAAAAGAACAAGGATGTAGCCCATTATACAAATCAAGTACAGTCCTAGGCCCATAATTGAAATCTCAGAATAATAAACCTACACTCCATTTCACATTCTGCACAACAATTATGCTATTTTTATAATACTGAATGACAACATTTGTTGACAATGTTGATGTATCAAAAAATTGTTTGAAAAAATCAATAATTTTTCAAATTGTCCAACAATATTGTCAATGAACATTGTACACTAAGCATGCTTCTTATGCACAATCATATCCAACATGTCAAGTGTAAATGTTGTGCATATCTAGTTTAGCTATATCATTTGCAATAAAGCTAGATGTACATTTTAGTATGATAAGGAGTTTGACACTTTCTCTTTGTGGAAAAAAATTGATCGGTGATGGATGGTTGTATTTAAAATCAATGGTGTAGATTACTGGCACTTTAAATAATGTCAAAACTTAATGTAAATTATAATACACATATAACATGGTTGATTTGATATCATTTGTCACATCTCTAGAAATTGAATTTTGAAGTCATTATCTTGATTTGATTATTCTAATCATTCGTATAAAATGCACAAATGGATGTCGGGAACTACATTGGGTAGTCTACTAGTCTATATTTGGAATAATAGTGCGGATTGGGGTGGAATGGGGTAGTGTAAGGCGATAAAGATGAAGGGTAATTTGTGATAATTTAATTAGGTAATTGAAACAAATTTGTTACGGAGAAATATGTTGTGACCAATTAACTTAATAATTTGTAATGAAAGAATAAGTTGTGATCGATAAATAACTTATGATCAATTAATTTGATCATTTGTGATTTATAAATAAGTTATGACATGTAAAACTTGTGATTTGTAAACAAGAAATAAGTTGTAATGAATTAATTTGATAATTTAACGATAAACAAATTGTGACTTATAAATTTTGTGATTTGTGACTGTGATATTTTGTGATTGATATGTAATTATAATCATAAATTGTATGTTATTATAACTTTAACATATTTAATTAATAAAATTTATTTAATGACCTATTTTATTACTATCACCTAATTTTTGAAAGAATTACATAAGTTTGTCAAATTTAAAAGTTTATCCTTAAAGATGGGTAATTATGTATTTTTTCCATTATTTATGGGCACAATGATGGGGCATTGAATTTGGATCATTTTTTAAAATTTGAAACCATTTGAAAATCTTAGTTGTTTTTAGGGTGTGTTTGATGGATATTATCGAAAAAAGAATGTATTTCAAATAGTAATGTGGAGAAAAATATGTGGTTAAAAAGTAAGGAAAAGTTATTGAAGTGATGAAAAATATTATTTTGTTGAAAAATGTGTGGTTGAAAATAAGTTTTGAAAGAATGTATTTTGAAAGAAGGGTAATTAGCGCATAAAGTCCCCACATTTCATTTTTTTGACATTTTCACCCTTATTTTCAGCTTTCATTGCGCAAAAGATTATTTTCATCCATTTTCTTAATTATAAATTGTGAAATGACGAAAATACATTTTCCTTCGAATAAAACAAAAGGAAAAAAACTAATTGCAATCATAGTCCCATTTTTTTTTGAAAAGCGTAAATGAGTCCCAAAAAATTATTAAAATGGTAATTAATAAATAATGTCTATATCTTTCACCTTTATTGAGAAACGTCCCTACCTTTCTTTCTTTTTTTTTTAGTATTTTCACCCTTCATCATTTCCCTCTATTTTCTTCAAATTTCTCAATAAAAAACTATGAAATAATGAATATAACCTCATATTTAAATATTTTTTTAATTTTTAATTATTTAATAATTTATTTTGGACTCGTTTGCACTTTTAATTTTTTTTAATTTTTTTAAAATTTTAAATAAATTTAATTGTGACTCGTTTGCACTATTTAAAAAAATTAATTTTTTAAATAATTTATTGGAAACTCGTTTGTACTTTTTTTTTTTACAAAATTGGGATTATGATTGCAATTAATTCTTTAGTTTTTTATTTAAATAGGAGTGTATATTCATCATTTCACTGTATTTTATTGAGAAATTGACCTGGGCGGATGGCTTCGTAACGGCTTTGCGCTATCAAATGTATAATTAAGGGAGAAAATGTCAAAAATAAAAAGGTAAGGACATTTTTTGCAATAATAGTGAAATGTAGAGACATTATGTGCTAATTACCATTTTAAATTTATTTGGGACTTATTTGCGCTTTTAAAAAAAGTTGGGACTATGTTTGCAATTAGTTTTTTTTCTTTTTCCTTTTGTTTTATTTAAAGGGGAGGGTATTTTCGTCATTTTACAATTTTTAATTGAGAAAATGGATCAAAAGGACGTTTTGCACAATGAAAGGTGAAGATAATGAGAAAAATGCCAAAAATTGAAAGGTAATGACGTTTTCCACAATAACAATGAAAGGTATGGACGTTATGTACAAATTACCCTTGAAAGAATGTGTGTCAAACATGAGCTAACATATTTAATGAATTCTTTCTGATAAAAAAAAATGTATAATTAGGTTTGAAATTACAGAGCATTTTTTTATATAATTTTTTTGAGATTTATTCATATCATCATCATGGTGTTGATTTTTAGTTTATCGTTAAATAACTTTGCATTTGTGTATCATATTCATACACGCTAGCCTAGGTTAAACAATGAAACATTTGTACATTTTAAGTCTCTCTTATTTCCACTGTCATGTCTATTTAGGATTTTCCTTTTTAGTTATTAATTTTTTAATATTTTTCATTGGCTTGGATGGGTTAGATTTAATTTACAACTCTTGACCCGATCTCAAATTTGATTTTTCAACTCGAACTCAATCGAATTGAACTTAAAAACCAACACAAACAAATCGATTTGTATTGGGTCGATCGATTTGGATTGATTTTTGTCTAGCCGTAGGTGTTGGTAAAGAATCTCATGAAAAGAACCAACGCAACAGAAAACAAAAATAGAAAAGGAGCCAAAAAGGGCAAAAAAAAAAAAAAAACCACAAATTAATCGTGCTTCGACAAATTACGAACAATCTCATAAGACTGTGACTTTATAAACTCAAAAAACTCAAATCTAAAGAGCTTTCTCAATCTTAACTTGTCCCTACACAAAATTTAAACACTCGACACACAAACTCAAACTTTTCTTCCCCGGTTTTCTCACTCCCACAATAACAATTTGACTGCAAGTATAATCCATATGTTGTCTTTGAAACTAAGCTAATAATTCTTTAGAAGGCTGCCAAAACCAAAATTATATATAAAGCACTGAATCTTACACACTAAGCACAGAAATATATAAATTGCATAGAAATCAGGCTAATAATGCATATCATAAATTCCCATAAGATTTGGTCAAATTCAAAACCTTTATAAGTACTCTGTAATACAAATTTTCATCTTTCTTTCCCAATGTCGTTTCCCAATTAATTGGCAACTTATGAACCCTAATAGATCAAGGATGAC
>CAIGRP010032116.1:0-17536 GCA_903798385.1 Fraxinus cuspidata
ACTAAGAACAAATGTTTCAAATTTTAAAAATCAGATACTAATTTAAATTTATTTATGATTTAATTAATTAATTATATATTTAATTAATTAAATATATTAATGCCACAAATTATATAATTTGGTCACAAATTAACGATTTAATTAGTCATATATTATTTTTCGGTCACAAATATAAAATTTTATATATCACAAATTATTTTACTTTCACAATTCAAAAGTTTTATAGATCACAATTTGTTCGTTGGTCACCAATAAAAAANGTTAAGTATCACCTATTTCAATACTAAGAACAAATGTTTCAAATTTCAAAAATCAGATACTAATTTAAATTTATTTATGATTTAATTAATTAATTATATATTTAATTAATTAAATAGATTAATGCCACAAATTATATAATTTGGTCACAAATTAACGATTTAATTAGTCATATATTATTTTTCGGTCACAAATATAAAATTTTATATATCACAAATTATTTTACTTTCACAATTCAAAAGTTTTATAGGTCACAATTTGTTCGTTGGTCAACAATAAAAAATTTATATGTTAAAATTTATTTATCGCCACAAATCACAAATATTATAAGCTACAACTTATCACACAGTCACAAATTTTATATGTCACAAATTATCTTACAGTCACAAATCAAAATTCTAATTAGTCACAATTTGTTCTTCGATCACAAATCAAAAATTTATACGTTACAATTTATTTATTGGTCACAAATCACAAATACTATAAGTCACAACTTATTAGAGAATCACAAATTTTCAAATTATCGATAACAAATTATAAAAAGATATTAGGTCACACATTATTTCTTGGTCACAATTTATCTTTTTCATTGCTCACATATTGTTTATTGATCACAAATTAGCCAATTTAATGGTCAAAATCAACTAAATAATTGACCACCACCAACACTTGTGACAACCATCTCACCACTCCCTCCATCAGCACCATCGCCACTGCTAGAACTACCACCTCTCGACAACAACACCATCTCAAACAAATCAACACATCATAGAAAAACACTACCACATCGTCACCCTAGATCCACCACCACTTTGATAGACCCATCGCCACAAACATCTACTAGCAGCACTAACACCATCTAGCCATTGCAACGCTGTTGCCGAAACTACCACCACCACCTCAAGACAATCAACAACACCGCCACCATCTCAAACAAACGAACACCACCACCAAATACCACCACTAGTTCACCATCACCGCCACCACTTTAACTGTACCACCATACAATCATTTCCACACACAAAACGTCACACATACACTATACATCATCCAATCACCACTCGGATCGCCCACCACCTGTACCAACAACTCACTGCCATCGCCACCACTATAATCACAACCACACCACTACCACCACAGCACACCAATTACATTCAACACCGCAACAAACAAGATGAAGAGAAAAAAAAAGGTAGATTAGCAATAAACCCAAATTTCTGAAAACAACCTTCTTAGAACCTCCTACAAACAACTCCCAGACAGTTTCCTTGAACCTGGAACATCAACCACACATCTCCATTCCTAGTTCAATTTCGTTCTTGACATCTTCCACCACTGCCACCACCAAATCCAACAAAACCACTCTTTTGCCTCTTTGTCGCCACCACCACGGTACTGCAACCAACACCAATCAACCACCGCAACCATGACACCACTACCACCTCCATGCCACCAACTTTTGAGACTTGCTTGCGTAAGTTTAATTGGCACTTTTCACACATGGATAACTTATATAATTTACTCCATCTTCATTAGAAATAAGTTATGTGGGAAAAGTTTACTTATTTATGAACTATTCATGTATGAGAAAGCAAATAACTAGTTTACTTATCTATGAACTATTCATATGAGTAGGTAAATAACTATTCATGATGATAAAGTTGAAAATTTATGAAAAATTCAAAAAATAGTTGGTCTTGAAATTGGAAAATTTTTATTCTCCCATCACATGTTTTTCCATAAGTTTTGTATCATTATATATGTGCATATTTTTTTGTTACTCATTCATCTTTGTGTTTTACATGATTATTACTTGTATTTCCTTTGTTATTCGCGACAAAGAGGGAGAGAGATGTGTATTTATTTTAAAGAGTTGATTGTTAAGGGGAGAATTTTAAAATTTTTGAATGAAAAATGACTTAGGGGAAGCCATTTGATATATTTGCTGAAATTTTATTATTATTAATATAGGTTTTGAATTTTGTATATATTGATATAAAATTCTATTGTTTGTTTATAAATTGATAATTCACATGGTATTGCATGTTTTTGTGTTACGCGTGTTTTATTATGTGTTTTGCTTAACTTAATTATTTGATTATGATTTTGTTAGTTTCCTCTTGCTTTTCAAGTGGTACTGTGGTTTTCATGTGTTAGGAAACTTGTTGACACATTATTGAAGAAAATTTTAGAAAGTTTATTTTTGGGTAGTTTTAGATTTATTGACTTTGAAATAAATGTTTTTGTCATGGAATTCCAAATGAGAAGATTGTTAAGTCCAAATTATATAATTGGATATTTCTAAATTTGTAATTGGCAATTTGTTTAGTAAATCAAGTCCTAGTTGAATTGCATTTGGAAATTATCTAGTTGTAATCAAAGTTAAAATATGAGTTATTAAATCTTAATTAAAGTCAAAAGAATTGGGTTAGGAATATAGTCCTTAAAGGGGTCCAAGATATCCAGGAAGATCACATATGATCAAGGGAATGTAATTAAAAGTTTGAAGAGTGTCAAAGAGCTGCACAAGTTATGTTCCAAATTTTCAGTCGCATCGCAATGCATTTTTCACATAGAAAATATTGGAATTCGGACAAAGTTATATAGAATAATTATAGCTCTTTGAGTGAGCTTTGCAACTCATTTTGAATCACCTGAATCATACATCGAGAGAGAAAGTTATGATAAAAATAGTTACGACTGCTCAGCTGATGCTCGCCTGTCGTTGGCTTAGCGTTCGAGTGTCGGGTTGACGTTCAGAAATCTATTTTTGTTTCAAACACTTGGTTTTTCAATCCCTTTTCATGCCAAACACTTTTCCCTATATATAATATATCATATGAACGTCTAAAAGTGTGTTGAATCATATTTATTCCATAGAGATCATTTGTTTGAAGATCAATACATTCTTTGATTCCAAGATTCAACCACCACATATTATTTGATCCATAAATTCTTCCAAAAGATATTTTGTTGATCAAGCCATATTGTTTCATACAAAACCACATATCAAAACATACAAGATTTATTGATCAAACACCAAACCACCTAATTCATCGGAGATAAATCGATACCACGGATCGGGAGCTGTTGCAGAAGCACAAATTCAAGAGGACTAAGGTGAGGTACCAGGAGTCAAGATCTGGCTTCAAGAGCATGCAATCTAGGATGGCTAAGGTATAAAATAGGAATCGCGATTTGGTTTGAAGGAGCACACCCCCAGTAGGATCAAGAGAGATTTCAGGAATTCAAGACAGAAGTTTTACGGGGTAAACAGGTTTAGACCGTACTATAAGTTTGTTTCAATTTATAGTGGATTACTGACTAGCAAAGTATCCATAGTTTTTACCTAGTTGAGATTTCTCTGTGATCATCTTTGGTGTTCTTTATTGCTTTAATCGTTTATTTTATCCTTATAATGATTTATGAGAGCTAAATGGGCAATGTATTATCAACAATAAAATATTAAGCATTATTAGACTTGACATATATGTGAGAGACTTGGATGAGTTATCCAACCTTACGGAAATTACGAGGCATGCCCAACGCGCACACTTATTAAGTAGTGGAGGAAGTCTTCGCTTGGTTGGCTACGACAGAGGTTGTAGGACATGAGGTTACACCCATTCAGGCTGTTAACAACTTTATCCATATACTGCCACCTTAGTATGGAGACATGGGCATTGTGGTTAGGGATGAGATGTTAGAGGGTAACCCTCCAGAGCCCCTAGAAAAGACCGACTTTGAGTAATACTGTGAAATTTTCTGGATAGGTGGAATGCTATCCTCAAATCTAAAACTCGAGCCAGAGGACCCTGAGCAGAAGACAAAAGAAGACCCAAAGGAGGAGCCAGATCATGAGCCGAAGTCAGAGCCAAAGTAAGAGTCAGAATATGTACCAGAACTAGAGCCAGGGCTAGAACTAGAGTAGGAGCCAGAGACAGGGTTCAGACTAGACTTGAGCTAGAGGTTGACTAGGAATCTGAGCCTGAGTAATGTATTTTTTTGGAAGATAAAGGCCCACCGTCTAAGCTTCATAGCATTCAAAATGTTTGGATAAGCGAAGATAGAGACTAGCAACCTAGAGATAGTTTAGTTTAAATAAATTATTTATTCCCTTCTTAAAACAGAATGTAACCAGTACTTGAAATAATCTATGGATTTTTCTTTCATTCGTCTAGGATTTAAATTCTTTCAATCGTCCCTCACGTATTCAAAGATTTAAAATTTTATGAAATTTAATTTTCATTCGAATATATTGAGTTGTTTTGAACTATTTCTAAAACAAAATTTATTGTGTTGATTTAAAGGAAATGTTACGCCAACCAACACAAGTTGTTCTATGTTTAGGGACTTGTTGAGAGTTGTACAAGATCATGTCAAGTAGACAAGCGCCTTCCTAATGCACAGACTAACTCCAATACTCTCATTCGTGGAATAGTTTCATCGTTACAAAGCCTCTACCTTTAATGGGATGAGCTGATCCTTTAGCAGCTAAAGAATAGATAAGAGGATTGGAATAGATCTTTAAGCACCTCTCGTGCATTGATGCCTAAAAAGTTTTATGTGTGGAGTTTATGCTAGTTGGCACAATGGGCAATTGTGGGAGTCCGTTTCATGTTGAGTTACAAGAATGCAACTTCAATTGGGCACGTTTCAAAGGAGAGGTGATGGGAAAATATTTTCCACAAGCCTGAGAAAGATAGTATGGAAACAAAATTTCTATACCTTATGTAGGGAAAAACGCATTGCTCGATTATGAGAGAAAGTTCGAATAGCTTTCTAGGTGTGCAACACATCTAGTAGATACAGAGCAAAAGAAAGTTAAAGATTTGAACTTGCACCGTGCCCATAAATTGGAAGAATCATGTCATCTCATTAATTCACCACGTTTCTACAACGAGCTCAAGCAATTTCAAAATGACTGGAAATTGATCATATAGTTCAGGAAAGTACAATATTTTCAGGAAAGAGGAAATGGAATAGGCAGAACGAAGGTAACAGAAACGAAAAAAAAAAAAGAAGGCTAACTTTGAAAGGTATGGTCAAGCAAGTCGAATAATATTGTTAATGCGTGTCCTGAGTGCAATAAGGCTCATAGAGGCGAGTGTGTGTATGGATAAATGTGTGCTATCGATGTGGAAAATAGGGCCATATTGTTACCAATTGCCATGAACCCCCACCAAGAAGAGATATCAAGCAAAACAAAAAGGGAGTAGACAGATTATTCACATTAACCCAATAGAGGCAATCGAGAATCAAGACATGATAACAAGTATTCTATAAATAAGTCAACTACGTGCTTATGTTTTTATGAACTTAGGAGCTGCTTATTCCTTTGTTTCTATTGTTTTTATTGCTATATCTCATAATGTTTGTAAAGAAGTCATTAGTGTTCTAGAAGTTACTATCTCATTAGGCAATATACTTAACACCTATTAAATGACTAGGGCAGTCAAGAAAGAAATAAATGGAAAAGAATTTAGAGCCAACATGTACCTTTTCGAGATGAAGGTTTTTGATGTCATCTTAGCAATGAATTGGTTGGGAAGCATTTACGTGACAATGTGATGCTTTGAAAATGAGGTAGTTTTCGAGAAGTCTGGGGAAAAGAAGATCAAGGCCATGTACGCTGGACTTTTCACCTTGGTAAGATAATTTCGAAGACAAAATTATTTTAAGGGGTGATATTGTAACACATCGAAATTTTTACGTGTTTTAAAATAGTGCAACTTAATTTATTATTTAATCATTGATTTTTTAGAAAGTAGAAATTGTTCTACATCATAGTCATATTAGCCATGATATAATTCATAGGATAATATGATTGTTTGGTTCATTTATTTTATTTAATTTTGGTTAAATATTTAAACATTGTAGGAAAACGAAAATGTATATCAATAGTGGATTCATTTTGTAACTCGTATTAAATAATATAGATTGGGCTCGAGAAAATATAAGTTCATATAAGTTAAGCCCAAACTATTTCAAGTGGAAATTACATCCACACAAGTATTTAACATTTCCAATTCAATAATCAAGTTTAGAGGTTATTTATACAAAAATTAGGTTATAATTCCGTATTTTAATATCAACAATAATAATATAAATTAATTTATCTACTTACACCTGCCCTATCCACCCCATGCAAACCGTAAATCATTTTTTTTCCTTCCTTCCTTTCCATTTTCTCTTCTCTTCCTTTCCCCTCCCCATCAGACCGAGCCGCCGTTTGAGCGTCGGCACAGAAGACCAACTCCAAGTCCACAACGAGGTGCTGAGAAGAGAAGTCGGGCATAGCAGCTACAGCGGTGCCTGCGAGGTGGCATCATCGAAGTGATAGTAGTGTTGAGAAGACAAAGCCGCGTGTAGCGGCGTCGGCTTTACACAAGTGGTTTTGAGAAGAGAAAGTCCCCGTTTGGCCCTCATCGTCCTTTTTTTTTTTTTTTTTGTTGGGGTGGTGGATGTGGTGGAGATGGAGGTTCTGATTGTTAGTGGTTGTGATTTTTTGGCTGTTTTATAATAGTTTTTGAGGTGGTGATAGTGCGGCGATGGTGGTTCTAGTGTTGGGTTTGGATTGAGTTGAGGTTGTACAAATACAGTTTGTGACCAATAAATTGGGTTAATCAACCAATAAATAATTGTGACAAATAAAATAGATAATTTATGATAGTGATACAATAACTCATGACATGTGCACAATGGCATGTAATATGTGAATTGATAATATGTCACATGTATTTATGCACTTGTTATGGTCACAAATCAATGTTCACATGTCACATATCAAGTAGAATTGGTCACGTATCACTAATTTATGTTTATATGTCAATATTAATTGGTCTCAGGTTATAGTTCACAAGTCACAGATCACCATTTATAGGTCACGGGTCATATTATATAAGTCGCAGGTTATATATAGTTCACAGGTCAATATTCATTAGTCACGAGTAGTAGTTTACAGATCACATGTCATAATTTACATGTGACATGTTCACATATCACATGTTATAGTTCACAAATCAATATTAATTGATCACGGGTTATAATTCACAAGTCATGAGTTCTACTGGAACAATATCATATGCAAAAGATCAATGTAAATTCAAGATAACTATTAACATGCCATTGATTTCTCCGATCACAAATTTAATTAACCAAATTTCGCCAGTGAGAATTAAAGGTATTTGATCAGGTGAGTACTCTGTAAATTATACCATGGCTATTTTTTAATTTCCAATTTTTCTTAAAAAAAAATTTAAATTATATCAGCGTTGCTTAGTCATTGCAAAAGTCGTTGACGTTCTATATAGATTATATCCTTCCTCTAGCAAAGCCATTTGGATGCCGATGATTGTGAGACGGATGTTGGCGACTAGTGGATGTCAACAATTGTAAGAGGAGATGGTGGCGGGCGGATGCCGGTGGTTGTGGCTCGGATTCAAGAAAGATTGTTATTATTTTATATATAATTTTTTATTTAATTAATAGAATTTAATTACCAGTTAAGGCCTGAAATATGATTTTTTTTTCCCTATCTTTTCTGGTAAGTATAAATAGACTTAAAACAATGCAAATGAAATTTAGAAAAAATGAAAATATTTTTGTCATTCCCAACAAGTTGTCAAGCCCTATCATCGCGTGGGTTGGGTGTAGATTGGATTGGAATAGATCAATTTTTTATCCAACCCAAACTTAACCCAGCATAATCGATTTGATCAAAAATCAAACTAACTCAACTCATTTATGTGTATAAACCAAACTCAACCCAAACCGATCAAGCTTGGGTCGATTTGCATTGGGTGGTTGATTGGTTTGGGCTTGGATCCAATTCGAGTTGGATTCGGTTACATTTTTGTTTAACTTGGATAAGTTTTTAAAGTTTAAAACCACTTGAAAGCCTCCGTTGTGTTTAACCCATATAAGGAATTCTTTCTAAAAATACATATAAATGAGTTTGAAATTATGGAGCATTTTTTTTTTAAAACAATTTTTTTGCATATCATCATTCTATCCTTAATTTTTAGTTTATCAAATAACTTCGCATTTGTACATAGCATCATGCCAGTCAACCTAGATAAAAAAGATACGTTTGTACATTTTAAGTCATTCTCTTATCTTCATTATTGTGTCTATTTAGGTTTTTCCATTTGAGGCATTTTTTTTTTTTAACTCATTGTGTTGGGTTGGATTGAGTTGGATTTTAATTCATAGCTCGAGACTCAACCCAATCTAAGCTCAAATTTGATTTTTCAACCCAAACCCAACTCAAATGAAATTAAAAACCAAGGTTGGTAAATTTGACCAATTTAGGTTGGTTTTTGCCCAACCCTAATCATGTGATCTAGGCTTAGATTTTGGAATTTTAACGGTTGTTTGAAATCTAATCAGATCGTTTAAAAATAAAAAAAAATAAAAAATAAAAAACTATAAATTTTTTAAATTAGATTGATAAATGAAATCTTAACCTCCAAAATAAAATAAAATAAAACTAAAATTTTAATACAAAATAGATAATCTGATTAATTGTCCATTAACAAATACCAATAATTACCCTCATCTCGTAACTCCATTACTAATTAGTCCACAAAATTGTTTTTGTGACTTTATTTTTTGTTTAGTGAAGTTGTATGTGACATTGTATTAGCTTTTCTTTTGTATGGAGCTAGCCTAAGGCCTCGTTTGTGATTGATTTTATTGGTCAACTTCCAACCATCAAATAATAAGAACTAATGTGTTTGATAAATTTGAAAAAATTGATTATACTGACAACAGATTTTGAGAAGCAACAAAATGACAGATTTTCCGACAAGTTTGATGCGTAAAAGATCATTAGATTTATTTTGAATATTTTTCTAATAAATCAATTTTGAGATATAGATACAATCGATGATGACAACACAAACTTTTTAATCTTCAACCTACTTACTCACTAGCATGTCAAATTTACTTTTTCATCATAGTTTCAGCATGTGCACAATTTTCATAAATAGATAACGACATACTAGAACTCATGACCTTCAGTCGTTGCAATACCATGTCGAAATTTCTCGTCTGAAAGCTTAAGTTAATGAATGTGTTTATTCATTTACAAATAGCAAGGAACTTCATATTTATTCTGAAATTTTAAAATCTTGATTCTCCTGCTTCTGTAATACACATCAGAAGAACATGCGCATATTTGTCTTAAGGCTAAAGAGTTGACTACCAGCTGGTAAAAGAAAGAACCAGCTGCAGATATTTGACATACACACTAAACGTATTCTCGGGCAAGGCTCAACACGGCGACCACTAGTCAATCCAGTAGATAGATTAATCCTCGATCAAAGGACGAGTGGAAACCATGAATAAATTCGACCAAATCCATGTTAATTTGGCATGATATTCTTGCACCCAGATAAACAAAAGGATGGAGGACTGTCGAAACAAAACAGATAATGTAGAAGTAAACCAGTTTATTAAGACCAGACTCAGACAAGACAAGATGTGTTGAAGCCAAAGAAATGGGATGTTTCTATGTTACTAAAACTAGGATGCTATCATGGGGGGTCGCTTGAGACTGATAACAACCTGACGAAGCCAATGATAACCATTCCTGTAATGTTCAAGTGATGAGCAAAGCTGCCTTATCGCTTCTCGTTTCTCTTCTGCTCCTTCCCTAATAACTTCTTCTTTTCTCTCGACCTCCATTTCCAATTCTTTAACTCTCGTACGCAACTTCTCTGCCAGTTTATGTGCCCCTTCAGCTGCAACAATCAATTCAACATGCTCCATATGCAATTGATGCAAATGGTTCTTCATTTGGTCGATTTGATCATCTTTCGAAACGATCTCTGCAGAAAGTGTGCTGATCTTGGCATCAAGACTGTCTTTCTCCGACCTCAGCATGTTGTATTTCAGTTTTAAGGCTTCAAGAATTTTATTTAGTTCTTCCAAGTGGTCTTTTTTCTTGGAAATTTCAGCCTGCAACTGCTCAATTTGAGCTCCAAGCATACCTTCAATCTCTGCTTTTCCAGCTTCAACTCGTCTGACGTTCTCCTCTAAGGATTGGCAGCGTAAATCCAACTCTTTTAGGTTATTCTCCAAATAAGTTCGCTCCTTCGACATTATAGTTAAATCTGATTGAAGTTGTTTATTTTCTTCAGACAAGCTCTTACTAGCATTTGATATTGTTTCTTTCAGTCCACATATTTCTTGATCTCTGTCAGCAAGATAGGATTCGTACCTCTCTATTTGATCCTGAAGCTTTGAAACCTCGCTTTTCTCATTCTCGAGTCTAACCATCCAGATGGAGATCTCCTTTTGTGATGATATAAGCTGATCTTGCAAATGTTGAATAGACGACCTGTTTCCCCCAAGTTCATCCCTTAAGCTTGCAACTTCCTTTTCCGACTCATGAAGCCTCTCTTGCATAATTTTCAGTTCTTCCTCTAGTGTCAGAATTTTGATCATTGGGTCGAAAATGTCAGCTTTTGATCCATTGATGCTTTCTTGAAGCTCTCCGACCTGATTTTGCTCCACTTCAGCATCTTTAAGAGATTTACACTTTCGAAGCTCAATCAACAAACAACTATTTTCTTCTTCAAATAGCCGAATCTTTTCCTTTGCAATCCTCAAATCTTCTTCATATTCCACTACTTTAGCAAGAGCTCCAGAATTTTCGCAGTCGGATTTCTTAAACGAGCCTTCAGAAATCTCTTTCTGTTGCATCTTGAGTCTTTCTTTCACGACCAAAAGCTCAGTCTCTAATTCAGTAATCCTCCGATGCAACTCATGTTCCTCATCATTGCTCTGTGTGCCCAAGTAATTGTTAACGGAGGAATCATCTGATTCGGATTCAGAGTCAGACGTAGATGAATCATCTCCTTTATTTAAATCTGAGCCAGTTCCGAGAAAGAATTCAAATCCAGCCGCCCGAGCACCAGATATAGGACGACTCGACTTTCGATCAGGAGATGGCATAGAGAAAGGTGGTTCAGATCCCACGTCAGATATTCCAGAGCCCTGAGATTGGAGATCAGATGGAATACTTTTTCGAAGTTCTCCAGTCACAAGATCATAACGCTCAGCCAATGCCCTATACATTCGATAAAACTCTTCAACAAGACTTGTCAACTCGGGTCTCTTCTGATAATACATTTCAGCCCTTTTGGCAAATGAATCTGCATCCTCTTCTATGAGTTTTAACATCAGTTTGACTTTCTGGTCCATTTCTGGGATCAAAAACCATGTCATCAATTTTTCAGCTCAACATCTATTTTTCAAATTACAATAGGCTAGAATTCTAGCAATAACTACATAGAATATAAACCAAATAATAATAAGATGAAACTTAAAATTTTCTCTTTACAATTTAGTGTTAATACAAGAAAGTGTTCTAAATCAATTAAAACCATTTACAACATCGAAAATTGTCTATTTGATCAGTTGATGGTCAGATGCATTATCTTTCTTTCCCTGATGCTTACAGACAAACAAAGACGAACATATTTCAGTCAATTTCCATAAAGCATTAACTAAGGAAGATTGAAAACTTATGTTTCTGGTTTTAAAACTCTATTTACCACGATTTCCATGGTTTCCACTTCGACGATAAATATACCTTCAAGATTATCTTGTAGCCACTTGGAGTTTTTGGGACTAATGTGGCTATCCCACCACCATGAGTGCGACTTTTTTGATTCCATCCTCTTCATCTTATTTGACTTAACCTGAGACAAAAGAACCGAGATCACATTGGAAAGAGCAAAAGACCACAACAAAAAAAAATCATTTTCCACCATCCGTCTGTTATATTGCTAGATCTACAAGAAGATCTAAAGAAACTAATTCTTAGCAACTACCATAGCCACAAACCATGATTTCAGTTGTATATTTCTTGTCGAACCCTATTCACATGATAGCCTTTGAATAACTAAGCCTCCAATGAACTAAACCCGTGTTAATATAATTATACAGAGTGTGTTTTCTTACCAGTGCTGATGCCATTATATGGAGTTGGAAGCAAATTCGACTTTAACACCTGCTCGAAAGAAAGGAAGTCAAATACCTGCAAATTATATCTATATACATGAGATATAGACATACGTATCTAATGTATAAGTCATCCAAAAATACCTGAACTGATTTGGATTTCATCTATAGCTTACAATTATTCAACCTAAATATGTACTGGTTAAATATTCATGATCATGGTAAAATGTATTTCGTGAAACTACAATATACAAACCATCAGTAAAGAAAACATACACCATGCTAGTGCTGACAAGATTTTCATTTCTAAACCTAATATCTAACAAACATAAAATAGAAGAAAATGGCTTCACTTAGCCAGATGGTTAGATATTAGGTAGACAGCCATGACCATATTCAATTCATGACAAAATGACAGGAACATGATCCATGGCTGCATATGGGCCTGCCTATTAATTAGAGGTAATAAAATAGTGAGTTGACTAAATAGATTATTAGGATGAAGCAGCGATATTAGGGCTAGGATTAGCTCCAACTGGATAACAATGAGAAGACGTAAATGTTGTACTACCTCATTTAAGAATGCAGTAGACAAGCATACTCATTAACTCACATATTCATGAAAATTGTACGCATATTTAAGGGTTGAATAATGCTATCTAGCACCAATCTAGGCGGCTACACATTATAGGTTCTATTAAATGAGTCATGTAACTTTACATATAAATGAATCTACCATTTAATATCATATAATTGCCACCTAAACTAGTGCTTAATATTAGTTATGATGAATAACATTACTCTTGAGGCTTTTGATGAAAACATAAATTCAACTCACTCATTAGGGCGCGTGTTGAAACTAAATTTAAATGAATAAATGGATTTCATCTCTAATGACTCGAGGAGTAGTTCAATTCGACAAATGGATCGCCAGCATATCTTGAGAGCCTTGATTGTATCATTACAAATAAAGGGGCCATTTTTTCATCCATATCAAACTATTGGAAGCAAATTGATGTACTTCATACATTACTATGAGTTATGAGTTGCATTTTTATGAGAAAAAACTCAATATTCTAAAAAGCGTAAAGTATGGTGGCAAAACTTCAAGCTTCACGAGCTTAAGAGGCTTAGGCATAAAAATACGTTTTTTTATTTTTAATAATATTTTATATTTTAAATCATTTAATAAGTAAAATAATACATATCAAATATTTAAAATTATAAAATATTATATTTATTTAATAATTACTACCATTAGTCAATCATACAATTTTTGAATTTTTGAAATGCAAAAATTAGAATATTTTTCATAGTTTCAATTTTCAACTATACAAGTCCTACTTAATAGATTTATAGGAACTTCATACATGATTTTTGAGTTTGTAACAAAATAACGAGTTTCGACGTCATAATTACATAAGGTAGATAGTATCATAGCTTAAATCTTATTTAACTATTTAAATAAAGTCATTTTTTTATATTTGTATGGATAAAATCTATTAAAAACTTGAAACTAGAGGCAAATGAAAAGTTCTTTAAAAGTAAAAAACTATAATAATAATAATAATAAGCTAAAGTTAAAAAAACAACTTTTAAAAAAAGGAAAAAAATAATATAACACGTCTGGGGAAAATGAAAGAGACGAAGGAAAACAATCAGTCGTTTAAAAAAAGCGACGCGAAGCAAGAAATTTTCTCTGAGCTTTGAACACTGGAAAAACCTTTAACTTCAAGGCATTTCATGAAATTATTAAAATAAAGATGACATTATATTTAGAAATTCATTCACGATTGTACCAAATAATACAGTCAAGAAGAAATGCAATCATAGAATTAGAAGAAGAAAACTTCTGGGCTCTACTAAAAGTGCAGAATTTCCACAATAAGTAACTATCATTATTTGAATTCACAGAAATAAACAAAAGATAAAAATAAAAATCCCAAGAAAACATGAAATTTTATCAGAAGCTTCATGACCACATATGTAAACCTCACATTTTAAATAATGCAAGTAAAATTAACAAAACCTGAAAAAAAAAAAAAAAAAACTGAAGAAAATCTCTCACCTTTTTTTTGCTTTCTTGAAAGTTCAATTGAATGTAGGGACAAAAGAAAGGAAGGCCCAAGAAAAGTTCTGAATCTGTTGCAACTTGCAAGAGAGACAAAGAGGTTGAGATTGTTGTTTAGTGAAGGGCTTTATCTTATCAGCTCTACAGAGTAGAGGGACATATATAAAATACAATATCTGAAATTTGTTCACTTGGGGTTGATGGGATTGTTCAAGTCAAAGTTTTAATAATCCATATTTTATTATTTTTTGTGTTAGATAAACGGTGGAAGTATCAGACGAGTGAGAGGATCTACTGTGAATGAATTATATTTCGTAAATAAAAAATATGTGTACGTAAATACTAGAGTAACGACTTACAGAATCATAATATATTTTAATATTTATATTACCCTAAAATTTGAACATCTACTACAAGTAAATTACGTGTAAATGTGTCCATATGGAATTTAGCCTCTATTTGACACACATTCTTTCAAAATTCATTTTTAACCACACATTTTTCAATAAAATAATATTTTTCATCACATCGATAACTTTTCCTTACTTTTTTAATCACATATTTCACATCATATCACTATTTAAAATACATTATTTTCTCAATAGTATCCATTAAACCCACCTTAATTTTATACAAATAATTATCTAACATGTCAAAAAAAAAAAAAAAGTGAGTCGTGTTGAAAAGTGATTTGACCCAATTAGTTTTATACAATGCTGAATATGACAATTTTCCTGATAACTTGTTCGCTAAGCTAAATTATGGATGGAAACTGGACGAATCGAACCAAATTGATGAGTAACTTGTTGACTAAGCTAAACTAGGGGTTCACGAATATGTGAAAGTGCAATTTTCGATAAAAGAAAATGAAATATATTACCGAGTTGTGAGGGACGCATCGAGTCCAACTTCCTTGAAATGAGTTGACTCGTGTGGTTGGGTCAAGCGGCTCTACTCAATCCATTTAACACCCCTAAACTGAATTTTACAAACTCACAAATTTTAGTATATTTTTCTTAATATATTAAATATTATACATTTTGACATACCAAACATGCATTATGCATGTAATCTTGAATTTACCCTTTAATTGAAATGTAATAGGTCACCGATTGACATAAATATTGTATATTCTTGAACTCCATCACAGATTTCAGAGATTTGACCAGAAATATTTACATATTTTCCATTTCCACCAGGTTTTCGCCTCTCTTTCTCTCGCGAGGACACTATTAATTTTGATTCGAGTGAAATAAAATAAAATGATATCATAACTCAAAATTTTTCTTCACTTTTCAATGACACATTCCTTTAAAAATATTATTAAAAGCTTCTTATTTTCTTTAATAATGGACATAAAAAGGGGAGCTGAATTTCAGTATAATTCGTAAATTGGTTATCACGGTGGATTGTGAGAACATTTATAATTTTTTGAATTTGTGATTATCGTTTCAAGAACTCTTGCCGATCATGATTGAAGCTAATCCTATTGAACCCTGGGGTTCGCTCTATGATAGTTTGAACGGTCGATTTATGGATGTTTAACTTTGACTTTTGAATTGTAAGATCGACATTTGTGTTGATCTGTCAATTTACTTGTTTAGACATGAATCTAATTAAGTCCTTGTTTGGGCTCCATTTTTTTTTCAAGAAAATGCATTTTTAAATGGTAAAAAGTTGGAGAATATGTGATTAAATAAATAAGAAAAAAATTCGATTTATATGCAAAATTATTTTATAAGAAAATATGTTGTTAAAAAAGAGTGTTGAAAAAATGAAATTTTTTAAGAAATTGAGCCCAAACACGGGCTAAGTAGTTAGACTTTAATATTAATTCTTATAAATGGTCTATTATTATAATGGTTAATTTTCTAACGCCTACGTAAGTACCATTATTTCATCAAGTCAACATCTAAACCAGTTGCTGCCACGTTGCATGCTATTTTGGATCCATTATTTGGTCGACTATATTTAATTATATTGTTAATCAATAATTTGAGGCATGTGAGAAATAAAAGTTATAAATAAGTGATTAATGATTCACGTTACTCTCGTGAGAACACGAGAAGGCATTTTTGACCTCAAGTGAGACTTGAATTGCAGTGGAGAGCAATTCACAATCCCCTTATCCACTCATTTAACATATGCACATTAAATTCGAACCCTTTTTTTGAAACTATCAACAAGTGAAAAGAAACTTTTGAGATCCAAAAGTAATTTTGGATCATTTTAGTTAATTTTATGAAAGTGATCCTAATAGTTATGAAAGCTTTTAGATGAAGTTGATTTAACCACGAAAATAGAAAAATATACACACTTCCTTTGGGCACCAAAAAAAAAAAAAAAAACTCTCATCAACTTTTCACAAAAAAAACGTGAGAAATGTTGATTATGATATTATTTTTCTAGCCTAATGGGTCCCGGCCCAACATTCACTGCTTGTAAATTTACAGAAGTACCCCTGGAGGACATATGGGTATAGATTTTCATTTGATACGTGGCAAATGAGATCTCCACCTTTTGCAACATTATCTTTGTGCCATACAATAATTATTAAAAAAAATATTGTTTGTAGGGAAGATAGTCACCATGGTAAAAGATGTAAGATCTGTTGCAAGCATAAAATTTGTATGAAAAAAAATAAGTTTTAAGTAATTCAATTGTCTAAAATTTTTTTGTATGGAAATTATTAATTGAATGTGTTTGATTGATTTAGTTTTCAATTTTGAAAATATTATACTTGTCCATTTTTTATTTGTGAGTAGATGAGAGATATGATAGATGAGAAAGAGAGAGAGATGGTGGATTATTTGAAAAATAAAATCACATCTCCCGAAAAATAATATTTTTTTGTTTTTAAGGATAATATGGTCAGGTGATCAAAAACAGAAAAATATTTTTCCTGAAAATTTTGTCAATCAAACAGTACAAAAGTAAGAAATTAGGTGGAAAAATATATTTTTCATAAAAAAATATTGACAATCAAACGCACCATAAATGCATCGGTCCCCAAGAATTGTAAGGTTTAAAAACGAGCTAGGGGATGTCCGCACATGGTTATAGCACAATTGTATGTTTTAATAAATGTAGGTCGAAAAATGAGTGTTCATAGTGTGTTTTAGTATATAGGTTGAAAAGTGAGTTAGGTTGAACGATGAGCTTGGAATTGACCACGTGGGTCGATTACGTGCCTTAATATATATACAGGGCGGAAAAATAAGTTTGGAATTGACC